>WNWK01011887.1:0-62272 GCA_009830355.1 Cherax destructor | reverse complement strand
AGGTTATTTTAAAGCCAGCAAAGGCTGGTTTAGGGTTTAAAAAACGTAGTGGCATACACAATGTTGTGAGGCATGGTGAGGCAGCCAGCCGGGGACCCAGTGACTCAAGCTGGCCCTAGTGGCATTAAAAGAAAAAAAAGGGAAGAAACCCCCAGATAAGGACTTGTTACCTAAAGTTATTTTGGGGGTTTTCCCCTTCCAAACACTAACACCCTCACCCTGTGTCCTCCCTATCTTCCAGATCCCCAATTCTCTTCAAAAAATAAGTAAATTTTTTTTTATTTTAAATTTTTTTGTGAATTTTTTTGGGGGAAATGTGTTGTATTTACATTATTTCTTAGGGGAAATAAGGTTTAATTCAGCAATTGTTTTAAGAGTAGCTCCGGGAACGGTTTAAATTTGGAGTCGAGGGACCACTGACAGTGGACCCGGTTAACAAAAGGTCCCAACAAAAGTTTGGGAAAACGTGTTTTTCGGAATCGGTTGCAAAACTCGGTTCCAAAAGGAAAGACGTGTCCGCCTGCTCCCGGAAGCGCAGAACGCCAGTGAAGCGTTGTTTACCATTGAAAACATTCCAGCGCTCTTTCAAAGATTCACAATATATTTTGTTTTTTTTTGGTGGTTTAGTGATTGTCACTGTGAAATAAGTCACCTGGGTCCAAAGAAGCTTCCTAGTGGCACCCCAGTGGTGCAGGCATGCAGGGGTGTAGCATTCATGCAGAGGTAGCATTCATGCAGAGTGTGTAGCATTATGCAGGGAGTGTAGCAGGCATGCAGGGGTGGGGCATGCAGGGAGTGTAGCAGGCATGGGGAGTGTAGCAGGCACAGGGAGTGTAGCAGGCAGCAGGGGTGTAGCAGGCATGCAGGGAGGTAGCAGGCATGCAGGGGTGTAATTATGAGGGAGTGTAGATTCGCAGGGAGTGTAGCATTCATGCAGAGTGTAATTATGCAGGGAGTGTAGCAGGCATGCAAGTGTGCAGGCATGCAGGATTAGCAGGCGCAGGGAGTGTAGCAGGCATGCAGGGAGTGTAGCAGGCATGCAGGGAGTGAACAGGCATGCAGGGAGTGAGCAGGCATACAGGGTTAGCAGGCATGCGGGGGAGTGTAGCAGGCATGCGGGGGAGTGTAGCAGGCATGCAGGGAGTGAGCGGCATGCGGGATTAGCAGGCATGCAGGGGTGTAGCAGGCATGCGGGGAGTGTAGCAGGCATGCAGGGGTGTAGCAGGCATGCAGGGAGTGTAGCAGGCATGCAGGGAGTGAGCAGGCATGCAGGAGTGTTGGAGGCATGCGGGGAGTGTAGCAGGCATGGGGGTTAGCAGGCATGCAGGGAGACAGGCATGCAGGGAGTGTGAGGCATGCGGGAGTGTAGCAGGCATGCGGGGAGTGGCAGGCATGCAGGGAGGGGCAGGCATGCGGAGTGTAGCAGGCATGCGGGGAGGAGGGCATGCAGGAGTGAGGGCATGCAGGGAGTGTAGCAGGCATGCAGGGAGTGTAGCAGGCATGCAGGAGGAGCAGGCAGGGGAGGTAGCAGGCATGCAGGGAGTAGCAGGCATGCAGGGGGGTGTAGCAGGCATGGGAGTGTAGCAGGCATGCAGGGAGGGGCAGGCATGCAGGGAGTGTAGCAGGCATGCAGGGGTGTAGCAGGATGCAGGGTGTAGCAGGATGCAGGGAGGTGAGGCATGCAGGGAGTGAGCAGGCATGCAGGGAGTGGGGCACCCAGGGGAGGGCAGGATGCAGGGAGTGTAGCAGGCATGCAGGGAGTGAGCAGGCATGCAGGGAGTGTAGCAGGCATGCAGGAGGTAGCAGGCATGCAGGGAGTGGCAGGCTGCAGGGAGTGTAGCAGGCATGCAGGAGTGTAGCAGGCATGCAGGAGTGTAGCGGGCATGCATTAAAAAAAAAAGAAGGAAGTAACCCCAGAGGGGACTTGTTACCTGAAGTCCTTTTGGAGGGGTTTCCTTCCAACCATTAACACCCTGCCCCTGTCAGCAACTTACCTTCCAGATGCTTGCAACTCTTCAATAAAGGTAAGTAAATTTATTTTTTTTTGTTTTTTGAGTGATTATTTTTTTGGGGAACGAATTAATTGTATTTACATTATTTCTTATGGGAAATAAGGTTTCAGATAACGAAGATTCAGATTAGTAAGCTCCTGGACCGGATTAATTTCGTTAACCGAGGGTCCACTGTATATGGTTTGGGTGAATGTGGAATATGAGATGGCCAGACCATCAGGAACCAGCCATGGAGATGTCTTGAGAATGTGATCTTTAGCATAGATGAGGCGTTAGGTATCTTGGAGATGTTCTACTGAGGCCCAGATGTTTTGGTTCCTTGATAGATGCTTCAGTGCTTCAGTTGAGAGAGGTGCGATCTTGTCCATTTTTTCAAAAAGACCAAACGTTTCGCCTTCAAGAATGGAGATGGGGATATGGTGAATTGTCGTCCATTAGTTTTGAAGTTTAGTGTCGTCTGTGAGACAACAATGAAGGAGTCCTTCAGAGAGTGGATTGCCGTAAATTTGACCTGCAGGCAGGTCCTAACGGGGATTGCAGCTCAGAGTCATCGTTACTCCATTCACAGGCTTGATTTTCACACGATGCGACAACATTGTGAGAAAGGAGGTGGCGCTTGTAGTATAAATTCTCCTTTCCAGTGGGGACGGGATTTTGAGAACGTGTCTTGCCAGTAGAAGGTCAGCCACTGGCAAGACACATTCGCTCAGATGCTGGTGAAGGGCTCCTGTTCAAAAATTGGAGCTACTCCCCCTAATAATAGTGATCATTTATTTCTCCTCATTTCCTCTTATTCTTATCCTACAGATGGACACTGTGCATATCTCTAATTTTCCTATTATCCTGATTCTCCTTATATAGACAGTTGTTACAACTGTCAATCTTTATCTTAGCTACAGCTCCTCCCAAGACCTTGGGTAGACACTTTAAAATGTTGCTTATGGTCTCTCAGCTGCACTTTTGTAGTGGGCACACATGCAATTCATTTGAAACTGTTTTGATGCTGCCCACAAGGGATACCTTAATGCTGGTGGGGGGCTTTTGATCTAAGTAAGGGATTTATTGTCTCCTTGGTATGAACCTGAATTTCCCCTTTGGTGCTGTATGCCCCTATGGGTTTAGGGATTCCCAATGGTGAGTGTACATCTCACACTATACCAACAGTTAAAAAATTTTTTTATTATGCTTATGATGATACTGTAAATGAGTGCAATATGAAAAAACAAAGTTAACAATTACACAATTGACCCAATTACAGGCTATGAATTAGGGAAAAACTTGGCACCACTTTACCTTTTCCCAAAGGGCTGCATTTGTCTCTTAACTTTATTAAAACAAACCCAAGTGAAGTCTATTCTTCAGTATGTACTCATTTTAAGTCATTTTGTTAAAACGCTGATGAGAAAATAAATGGATTTTGCTGGGGCCACTGTCTGTGTGAAGTTTGCACTTTTTTTTTGAACTGCGTGGGGGGTAGGAGGTGCCCTTTACAATTTTTGCTTTGAAATATTTTTCCCTGTTGTAATGAGTATGGGTGCATTTGCCCCCTGATGTTTATATCAATTAGCCTAGGTAAAATTGGTTTGTTATACTACGTCCTTTTGTTAAAGTCCATTTCCAAGAACCTGTATCAACACTTAAAAGGGGGACTTACTGTACTGATGATAATTTCATTTTTACCTTATGTCACTAGAACTAATGTCAGCACTGTCAAAATGCCATCCTACTACATTGGGGTTTGATATATGTCTGCATGTTTCAGCACTATTTTCCTCTTGGACCTCTTCAATCAAGTTTGATTAATTTTTACCTCTTGATTGGGAGACTGCAGTGATTTTCCCTTTTAAAAAACCAGGTACATTCAGATGTGACACTAACCATTATGTCTTTCTAACTCTATGTTGTTGAGACATGGTTTATAAAAAACTTGTGGTACTTCGAGACTAAACCTGTTTTCCCCCTTTTGGTTTTGGGGAAGGGGGCCCCCCCTCTATCTTCCCCTTTACTACGTCTTGATATTGCATTTAAAATGTGTTTGAGACACACTATCTAGGTGTATTTTTCAACCGGGGGAGGCTTGAGATGCCCGGGTATGTAATACTTCCCATTATAGACCCATATCTCTTACCAGCCTTATTTGACAATTGATGGAATGGATGTTAATAAACGATTCATATGACACTTCCCCAAAAAACTGTCTGTCCCTTCACTTTTGGTTTCAGAGGGGCCCTCTACTGTCACCTTTTTACTGACTTGTTGTACATACATTCACAGTGTCTTTTGTGAAAAAAGTTCTGCAGTCTTTCAAAAAAAAATACTTAATCACTCTTGGTGATGTATCATCTTGTCCCAGACCCTTCCTTGGGCCATGGGACATCTTTTTTTCTCAAAGTTTTCTTAACGGAGTTGTTAAAAGAATCTCCATTTTTCCCTGGTGTCTAGTTGTCACCATACCCCCCTCAAAGCAGACAAGACTAGGCTATAAGTATCTTTTGGATTCGGTTTGTATGGAGATGCTAATGACAAAAAATGCAAAGTGTGTGGACAGGACGGGCCATACACCGGAACATTATATTTAGACAAGACTTAGACCAAGCACCAACCTTTCAAAACCCCTCCATGCAAACCTTACAGGATAGGCAAAACCCTCATTGTTAAGACGATATCTGAAATACTGGTTGTATCCACAATTTGTGCACGATTAGATGAATGAACTGATTGTATTTTGGGTTTTAAAAGATCCAATTTTTTTATCAATATCATTCGCATCGTGTAAAACTTTTGAAGTAAGTGTAAAATATGAAATGATAATATTTTTCCCCTAGTTGTAACAGTGTTATTTTTTACGTTATGCCACAGGATGAGCATGGGGTGCACAGTAAAAAGGTCAGGTGGCACAGCGGGGAACCTTTTACACACAACCCGACATAAAAAGAGAGGAGTAATAGGGGGAGTAGAGGGAGTCAGTCAATTCTAAAAAAGGGGTCTCAAAAAAGCTGGGGCCTAAAAGAAGGACAAGAACACAGGGGGGGAAAAGAAATAAAATAAAAAAAGGCACTCATTTTTCCCTCTGTCTTCTTTCCTTGCTTATGCGGGCCGCCAGCTTTTGCGTCTCCTTTTTTGAATTTTCTGACTCCACTACTACTCTTCCACTCCACCTACTTCCACTCCACTCTACTTCCACTCCACTCTCTTCCCCTCCACCCCCCTTCCACCCTCTCTTCCCTCTACTTCCCTACCACTACTACTTTTCCCTCCACTATCCCACTACCACTACTCTTCCCAAAACCCTACTCTTCCACCACCCTCTTCCCTACCACCTACTCCACACCCTCTTTTCCCTACCACTACTACTTCCCCACCCTCTCTTCCACTCCCCTACTTCCACTACCACTACTCTTTCCCCACTACCCCAAAACTACTCCCCCCACCACTACTCTTTTCCCTACCACACTCTTCCACTACCACCACTCTTCCATACCCCCACTCTTCCCTACCATACTCTTTTCCCCCCCCCTACTACTTTTCCCCACCACTACTACTTTCCCCTACCCCACTACTTCCCCAAAATAACCCCTACTACTCCCCCCACCACACCTACCACCCCCCCTACTAAACCCCCTTCCCCCCCACCCACTACTTCACTACCCTACTACTTCCACTACCACTACTACTTTTCCCTATTACCCTCCACCACTTTCTTGTCCCTCCCTGTCTGCTGGCCTATAAAAACCCCTTTATTTTTTTTTGGGTTTGGGTGACGAAAGGTCCCCAATCGACCGAACGGCCCGTAAGCTCCTTTCTATTGCGGGGGTTGTATTGTTCCAGTCATATTGTCCCTTTTTTTTTTTAAGGAACCATGGGCGTTTTACTGAAACGTTTTTGGGTTTCTCCTCAAACGAGTTTTGGTGAACTATACAGAAAAAAAAAACAGTACTCCCCATAAATATAGCAGCGCTGTATGACTCAATGGGTTTAGCGCCTCTTTTTAATATAATAATTTTTAAAAAATTAGGGGGAAAAAACACTTGCAGGAAGTTTACAGGACATCACCTGAATTATTACCGGGAAATAATTTGGAGGTAAGGGTTTATCACAGTAGGTCACTAAATTTCCCCCTCCTTGAACCCCCCCCCTTTTCCCCTCTCAAAAAAAGCTCGACTTGACATTAAATTAATAATTATAATAAAAAACCCTCTGCTCTGGTAATTAAAGTTATTTTTACTATGTTATTTTGGTTTACTTGCTGGGTACACAAAATATTCATATTATACATAAATTATTAGTGTTATTAGAAAGGAAATTCTTAACACTTACCTTTAAAAACTGGAAGACAATGTTTATGGAACCCTTAAACTATCCCCCAAACTAGGATTTAATGACCAAAAAAAACTACTGTACTTAAAAGGGTAAGCATCACATAGATAAGGTGTGTTGGGGGAAAGGGTTCATTGAAGTCCCCCATTTTTCCATCATCCACATGCAATTTTGGGGGGCCCACAAATTTCCTGTCCCAATTCTTCAGCAGGAACGTGTCAACAATTTCTAAATTACGAATTGAGGCCGATATACGCCAATTTGGCCCCCCGGGAGGCTGCATTATTAGCACTAGCAGTCCCCTGTTCGCACATTAAATTCAATATGGCATCTCCTCCCGGGGTCACCCAGCAGCTCCCCTTCCCCCCACATAAATTTCTCGAAAGGGTCAAATCAGTATCACATTTTATTACACAATTATTGTATTATTCAAATTTACACATGCTGAATTTAGGAAAATCCAAAATTTTCCACAATAATAATAATAAATGCTACAAACCCCCAAACAACAACAATAATAAAAGTAATAATAACCTAACATAAATATGTAATGGAAAAAATACAATTGATTTTACATCAGTAATAAGAAAGGGTGAGGGTGTACCAGTGTGGGTAGTAACCTGCCTGGCAACCATGGATTGACTGTCAACATTACTTACCTGACGAACTCCTCCACATGATTTGCTCACTAGTCATACAAATATTTGTTTTTGAATTTCCCCATATTTAGGAAATAAATGTTAATAAAACAGGGGAAAAAACACCTATGATTAAGCAATTATCAAATGATTGTCACAACAATTTTTTTAACCCAGTAACACCAATCATTATGGCTTATTTATATTGCCTTTTTTTTAAGTGGTCTCTCAGGATGCGACAAAAACCCCAGTCGACAAACTGCCAGGCCCCCTTATTTACTTAGCTAGGTAGCAGGTAACTTGTTCCTACGTCTTGCCTCGTTTTGGGGGGTTGCCCCCCCCCGGTGGGTGAGGTGGCCAGTCCTGCTGGTCACTATTGATGACCCCAAAAAAATATATGGAGAGACTAGCCCAAGTAGGTCATCACAGTCCAAGAGCTTATAATAATAATCAAAGTGAACGCGGAAAAAGGTAGTCTACGGTAATAAGTTTGTTAAATAACTCAATCATAGTAGAAACTTTTCCTAAAAAACATTAAAAAGAAAAAAAAGCACTTTCTCGGTTATTCGACTCGTAATTTAATATAGTAATATGGGGGAAAACATTTATTTAACTGACTACGGTGGATCAGTGTGTGGAAATAAGTGAACGTTGTTACCTAATATCCCGAACGATAACAGTGAAAAGGGGGAAAAGGAATCCAACTGATGGTGAGTGTTACTGTTGCTGTGTTGATTGTTTTGTAATAATATATTCATGAAGTTTTAGATATATATGTGGAATAGGGGGTTAAAAATACACGTAAATGAGCCAATTTCTTTTTCGTGACCCTTCAAAGGGAAGTACTTTCGTGCCCCAGGGGGAAAATTTCGTGACCCTTCAGGGGGAAATCTTTCGTAACCCTTCAGGGGGAATTTTCCGGCCCCCTTTAGGGGAAATCTTTCGTGACCCTTCAGGGGGAAATCTTTCGTGACCCTTCAGGGGGAATACTTTCGTGCCCCCCTTTAGGGAAAAAACTTTCGTGACCCTTCAGAAAATTTTTTTCGGGCCCTTCAGAGAAAAGTACTTTGGCCCCTTTAGGGGGAAGTACTTTGTGACCCTTCAGGGGGAAGTACTTTCTTGTTGGGGAAGGGGGTTTTTGATACAAACAACTAGATCTCCCCCTTTTCTTCTCTTCCTCGGATCACACCTCCCAGCCCCCCCGCGCTAAAAGCCCCCTACTGGTTTATTGTTCCCCCTTTAATATAATAATAATAATAACGGACTATGGACAATTTTCGAAGGTCTATGAAATATAAATATAAACTGAGGTTTCTAATAGTTCATTACATCCGGATTTATTACGATATGTTGGGGAAATCCATAATTATGTAAATTTTCGAAGATCTATATCCAACTAAGCTGCATGACTTAGTGGGTTTTTTCGCTTGGTTTTGATTATAATACAGTAATAATACATCGAACTTAAGCTCGCTAACAAATTTTTTTAAAGAAGTTTTTTTACCTTTTGTTTTTGCAATTAGCGATTTACGGGGGGTAATTTGAGACTAAGATTAGGGGTTAAAAAAATTGAATTAATAGAGTTCAGATTACAGAGCGGAATTTTACAAATTATTTGATGTAACTTTGCGTAAAAAAGTCTTATTTTTTTTTAGTGAAACTGGATACATTATAGTGTGCTCCCTATTCTATATGATGTCGTGCCGAATAGGAAAAACTTGCGATTTTGGCTTAAATAAAAAATTTTTGGGGCCGAATAAGGCAAGCGAAAATTTTTGTATGCGAAATTTTTCGCAAAAATCATTCTGAACCAAGAAAAAGATATTTTTTTTAATTGTGTTTGATTATTAAAAATTTTTAAAAAACTTATCTAAAATATTTTATTTGGATTAGGAAAAATTAAATTGCGTTTGTTATAAAAAGGGTTTGGGGTGGTTTAAAGGTTCTTTTGGTACAAAATTTTAAATTTTTTTACATTAACATAAAAAAAAAAATATATCTTTAAACGTATAAGAAAAATTTTTAAAAAAAGGCAATTGACCAAATTTTACCTATTGGCCCCTTTAATATTTTAATATATATATATATATATATATATATATATATATATATATATATATTTTCCTTTTGAACCTTTTTTTAGCACTTCTACTAGGCTATGGGTCCCCCCTTTCCCCCAAAGGGGGGGACCCCCCTATATATATATATATATATATATATATATATATATATATATATATATATATATATATATATATATTTTAAAAAATTGCAAACGAGCGGAATTCTTTACAAACTTATTTTGGGTTCCACGCGGGATTCGAACTTCCCCTCTGCATCGAAGACGTAGTAATTACGCCACTCGTGGCCTGGTGGCTGGGGGCTTTCGTTCCCCACACGGGGGGGGCGTCTGGGTTCGATTTGGAAGGGGGTTGAAACAGGGGGTTTTTCCACCGCTTGTCTATGTTCACCCATCATCAGTAAAATGGGTACCTGGGGTTAGTCGATTGGGGGGTCGCCCCCCGGGACAAAATTTCCCCCAAATTTTCCCCCGGAAATGCTCTTTAAAAGGGGAAAGGCTTTTTATATAGTATATCATTGATGTCAGCTATGCCTGTATACCTTGTACATGTACTTGAAAAATAAAGATATATTAAAAAATTATTATATTCCCCCGGCTAGATCCCAGACATATACGCCAGTGCAGGATTAAGGGGGGTTCGGGGGCGCAAGCCAGGGTTGCACGCCTCCACAAAAAAAAAAAGATGCCTCCATAAAGCTTTTTGGGCAATCTTTTTGAATTAGACACCCCCACAGGAGGTATCCTTAGTCCCATCTTATTTAATATTCTAATGTTTTCTAAATGTTATGTCTAGAAAACCTAATCATTATATGATTAGCTTTCAGATGTTTGATAAAACCCCGGGTTTTTTTACAACACCCAAAACATCCTTAACCATGTACTAGCCTCGTGTCAGGACCTGAGATTATCTCTGCTAAGAAAACAAAGATATTTAACAGGCGTCCTCGACAGAGAGGCACAGTTTGGGGATCCAGTTGCATGATGGGTCTCGACTAGAATATGTAACCAGATACAGGTAACTAGGCTTTTGGGGTCCCATTACTTGGGTTTTTGTAACAAGACTTTGTCGTTGATACAAAGAAAGGTTGGGGCACTTTGGGGAGTTGTGGGGGGGTTTCCCCCCCATGGTGTAAAATTAAAATACTATTGTAAAAAGGGGGTGTATTTTGCTTCATTAGATCATTGGTTGATTATGCCCCCCCTACTTGCTCTTTTTTTTTGACTGGAAGTTTGGAGGGCGGAAAAAAATTGCAGCAAACAATGAGGATCATCCTAGGATAAGGACCTTGCAAAAACCCCGAGGTCGTGTCACTGAAAGAAATATCCTCATTGAGATCAGTATACTAAAACCCAACCCCCTTCAAACCCTTGCACAGAAACCCTCTAAACTTTCCTCAGCAGGGGGGAAAAACTCCCCCCGATGGATCATAAAAAATGGGGAAGACCTCCGCATGGACCCCATACATAACTGTCAAGTAAGGCAACAACCACACTTACCCCCCCCATGGAAAATTATCCCTCCCCCCCCCCCAAAAAAAAAAAAAGTGTCCGTAGCTCGATCGCTAGCGCACTCGACTAAACACTGGTTCGGGGTTGATCCCCGGTATGGGTGGAAACATTAGGGGGTGTTTCTTTTAAACACCTTTTTGTCTATGTTCACCTGTCAGTAAAAAAGGGACATGGGTGTCAGTCGACTTTGGGGGGGGCATCCTGGGGGGGAAAACCGCCTTTTGCCCGAAATACTTGCATAACAAGGGGTTTTTTGTCATTGATGTCAGCTAGGCCTGTATACCTTTTTAAAATGTAGATATAAAGATTATTATTATTATTATTATTATTATTATTATTATTATTATTACTACTACTACTACTATTATCCGGATGCCTTAAGCTGTATTGATGCCTTAGTCACACACCACATTCTTTCACAAATTATGTATGTTGATGGTTCTGTTCCAAACCACTGTTGCAGCTGGTAGTGCTGCTGTGATGGCTCTCAAAAAAATTGAGCCCCAAAGACTGGGCGTATGACACCCCCTTTAAACTGGTGTTTGTCATACCCTTTTTCACTAAATGCGTCCATGTATAAAGGGGGTTTTTTTTTAAAAGTTACTTATTCTTTAGGACCCCAATGAAAAAAGTCACTTTGATTTTTTTTTAAATTTTCCCCAGGTAATTTACATTTCCCTATGTATGATAATTGTACTTGTGTATACCTGTCCCAAATAAACTTACTAAATGCTCTTAACCCCTAAAGTATTAATGTGGTTTGCTTGTGTCAGAAGCCAGAAAAGATTTTGGAAGATCGTGGAAAGTGGAGTCAGTGTACACTTTTTTTGGGGGTTTCCATCAGATGCATGATAGAAGTGATGAGTTTGCAAAGTTATGTTCCTTCAGTGAGGGAGTAGATTCAATCTTAGGCTGCGTTACAATTTAAGAATAATACGAAAAAATTAATGACTTGAGACGGGGGGAGATTAACACCAGCCGTCTACCTATCATCATTCTGTCACGCAGGAGGAGCCACATGTCTATGGTGCATCCAACAATATAAGCAGATTTTTGGATGTCACCCCCGCCCCCCCCCCTTTGGGTTACTATTATCTCGGGAAAAGGTTAAATCACCACCACCAGATGGTTAGTGTAGACCAAACATGTGTAAACTTTGTCAGATGGACAATTGTCATACCTTACATCATTATGTACTGGAATGAGATAAAATTAATGAATTAGAGACAAGTCACTCATAAATGTTCAAGAAATCCCCAATTACTTTATCCACAGTGATATATTCAGTGAAATATATGGGAACCCTTTTTGATCTAAGCATGTCAGGAAAATTTAGGGGGAACGTATAGTAAAGAAAGTGAATGCCAGACTAAATTCCTCTACAGAAAAGCAGTGTCCCCCTTGAGGCTCACAGGACTGTCTTGCTCTTATACAGTGCCATATAGATTACTCTTTTTCTTCATGGTACTCTGCCTTAACAAAAAGAAATAGACTACAAATCCCCCCAGAAAAAAAGGGGTGAGATTCATCCTGGACCTGGGCCAAAAGAGGCATGTAGGCCAGGATGAATTACAACAACTGGATATGATGAACCCCTGAAGACAGTAAAACAGCAAAATTAAAACCCCACGTTTATAAAATTGCTTACAAGCAGAGTGCAGAATACCTTGCTGCTAAGTTTGTCAAGACGGGAACCAAAAAACAAGCATAATACTAGGGAAGGGGAACACAACTTTGTAGTACATACAAAAAGTGGTGGGGGCTTTCCCTTTTTTTTATTGTACAACAATGCAGAAGTTAAATTTTTGTACATGTCACACCCCCATTACAGCAATAGCCATTTCCCCGAAAAAGAGCAAAAAAAGGACTTAATGAATGAAGCTACACGAAACGGGGGAATGGTATCTTGTATAATTAACATCCATGTACCTATTACTTTGATCGCCCCTTTTTAATGTTAATGTAAATAACTGTTTACCTTATTCCTAGTGTATCTCCTTTGTCTGATTTTTGGGGGGGTTTTCCCCGGGGAATTTTTCAATGCTGCTATGTATGATAATTTACGTAACTATTTATGTGTACCTATACCTGAATAAACTTCCCTTTGAACTATTCTGGAAAAAAACTCTGACTTTGACCACAAACAACGCATTAACACAAACTTTTTTTTTTTACAAACAAACCTTGCTGAAATATAAGGTAATACGTATATATATTTTTTTTTTTGGTGACTTAATTCATGTCTACATAAATAACTTATTACGATTATAACCAAAATATAAACATGTAAATAGTTCAGCACCACTAACCTTTTATTTTATCAAAATTTTGGGGCCCTTTTTCCGGGGCCCCATTATGTACCTCCGAATCTTCTGACTGCCACCTGCCTGGGACTATCGTCCAGAGGATAATTATGGGGCCATAATGAAGATATTAAACTCAACTGGTCAATCTGGACAAATTCAGCCCATCTTCTTAATAAATATACCACACTTTCATATAGGTCTCGCAGCCTATTTCTAAGTAAGGTTGGGAGGAAGTTAGGTTACAATGGGCGGTAGTCAAAAGATTACAGAATTTACATAATGGGCCCAGGGACCCCAAAAATTATGATAGCTGAACTAGTTACAAAGGTAAGCTCCAGGTAAGATCTGGTTAACGGAAAAAACAATAAATATAAGATAAACGCCGAAAAATAGTCTGCCGCACGAACAGAAAACGGGCAGCCACTTCGCTCGGCTCAAGATCAAGATCAAGAAGTATAGGTAAGACTCTTGTTTATAGTCCCAGGGCTTAACCCAACTTTAGGCGTTGTGGGACAGACTGGAGAATCGGAAGAGTTGGCTCAGTTCAACGGTCTTGTGGGGTTGGAGGGGTTCAGTCTTGACAAGCTGGCAGCAGGTTAGGTCGCAGGATAGGGCAGGAGGTAAGAACATCAGAGGGGGATACTGGTGGTGTTATTTGACGTGATTGGTGGCAGGTTTGTAGAAGAGCCATTCTCAAATTTCTTGAAGCTGCTCCTAGAAAAGGTGGTAAAGTTTTTTCCTTGTTTCCAAACGTGAATCGAGGGCGAGGAAATCCAGAACTTGGGTGAGTGTGAAGTGATGAGGTTGTTCGCAGGCAAACCCAGTTCCTGCACCGGGGGCCTTCAGGTTCAGGCAGGTCATGGTGTCAGGTTTGATGTAAGGCTTTCCCATGTTGGTCGTCAATATCTTTTCTTCCGACGTGGATTCCCGTAGACGAGTCTACCATGGTGCTAGCAGGTGACTGAGGGTCGACAAGCGGGGGAGAGGTGTACTGGCGGTGTAACATCAGGTTGGGAGGCCATGGTCGAGGCAGATGGACAGTGGTGTCGGAGGTTGTGGCAGGTGGGAACAGCTGCTTGGGCAGGTCAGCAGGAGTAGTGAAGTTAACGACGTTAGGAAAATCCTGGGGACGTCAGCTGAAGGTGTGGAGTCAGGGAAAACGAAGGCAGGCATGTTGTTGTGGAATAGTTCATTGATGGGTGGTGTTGAAAAGTGACTGCATTCGCAAGGTGCGCATACACCATGCAATACAGCACCTTGGAGGAGCCGCGTCTGGGGAAATGGAAGAGGAGGTGCTGGGTAGAGATGACTGTTGTGTAGCAAGATTTTCTTTGTATCAGGCTGTAGTTTTGTTATGGCGGGGGATTTGGAGCTGGTCTTAGCTTTTTCTCTGATTTTTTAGACAGCACTTAGTGGGCATTTTTACAAGGGTATGAAGAGTACCCTTAATTAAGGCAGGTTGAAATAGCACTGGTGGTGGAACAGGCTTTGAAATCGTGACCTTTTCCGCAGTTGGAACATAATTTCTTATCTTTAAGGGGACAGTTTTGGGCGTTGAGTGATGGTAAGAATAACAGTTCCAGCAGGATGAGACATGAGCAAAACGTTCTGGCTCTGTGTCGTGGATGAATATTAGTAGGAGATGGCTAAGCCATCAGAAAGCTCTTTAGTAGCCATATCGGGGTGTTGGAAAAGATGAGTTTGACCATAGAAGAAGCGTTTGGAGTTTGGGATGTTGTCAATCGAGGCCCAAGTGTTTTGTTTCTGGATAGAGGTCGTCAGGTCAGCGTTGATAGGGATGTGATGATCTTGTTAACCCTTGAGACAAAAACAGAACGTTTCGCCAGCAGGAAAGGTGAATGAGATGCGTTGAATTGTCGGTCACTGAGTGTCTTCATTGCGGTGTCGTCCACGAGTTTTGATGATTCATTGTCGTCAGTACAGACGACAATAAAGGAAGTCCTCCAGTCCAGAGCAATTGGTATTAATTGTTGACTGGACAAACACTGTAAGGATAATGCAGTACCATTCATTGACAACTGGGACCACTTCTATGGTAGAAATGACATGTATGCCAGGGATGGGGTTCACTTATCTAGGGCAGGTGTGGGTTTTCTTGCTAGCTCAGTTGAGGATGTTGTTAGGACTTTAAACTAGGATTAGTTAGGGTATGGGTTTAGAAATGGAAAATAATGAGTATGGATATATTGACTTAGGCCTTGTTATTATGAATCTTAATAATAACATGGACAGTAACAGGTATAGTGGAAGAACAGAAATCAGCAGGAAGAGAAAAGATAAGGGAGGTTTTCTAAATATTTTTATACTAATAGTCGTAGTGCGAGAAATAAGATGGTCGAATTGAGATTAGTTGCAAGTGCGGGTAATATTGATTTTTTTGCAATAACTGAGACGTGGTTTAATATGAAAAATAGGACATGCCTGCTGATTGTCACATTCAGGGTTTTAAATTGTTCCAAGTAGACAGAAGTATCGGGAAGGGGTGGGATGGCACTCTATGTCCGTGATCATTTAAATTGTTGCATAAAAACTGGTATAAAGTTGGCCCTGAAGAAGATAAATTATGTAATATCACAGTCACTAGCGAAATGGTTATGAAACAAGTAGACTGACTGAAACAAAATAAATCGCCGGGTCCTGATGAGCTTTTTGCAAGGGTTCTTAAGGAATGCAAAATGGAACTCTGTGAACCAATATCTAACATTTTTAATCTATCTCTTCAAACAGGTGTAGTGTCTGATATGTGGAAGATGGCTAATGTAATTCCTATTTTTAAAGCAGGGGACAAGTCACTACCGTCAAATTACCGCCCAATAAGCCTGACCTCAATTGTAGGCAAATTACTAGTCAATTATAGCTGATATTATAAGAAGCCATCTAGATAACCATAATTTGATAAATGATACTCAGCATGGATTCACGTGGGGCCGTTCCTGCCTATCTAATTTATTAACCTTCTTCACTAAAGCTTTTGAGGCTGTTGATCACGATAAAGAATTCGATATTGTTTATTTAGACTTTAGTAAGGCTTTTGATAGAGTACCGCACCAGAGACTGTTAAAGAAAGTGGCAGCTCATGGCATTGGGGGAAAAGTGTTGTCATGGATCGAGTCATGGCTCACCAATAGGAAGCAGAGGGTGTGCATAAATGGGGTTAAATCCGAATGGGGACTTGTAACAAGTGGTGTTCCACAGGGATCAGTCTTGGACCCGTTGTTGTTTATAATATATATTAATGACCTTGATGAGGGAATTACTAGTGATATGAGCAAATTCGCTGATGACACGAAGATAGGTAGGATAATCGATTCAGACGTAGATGTCACGGAACTTCAGGAGGATTTAAACAAACTCAATTCCTGGTCAGAAAAATGGCAGATGCAGTTCAATGTAGATAAATGCAAAGTTCTAAAGCTCGGGAATGTTCATAACCCTAGCACGTACCAGCTTAATAATGTTGAACTCAGCCGTACAGAATGCGAAAAGGATCTGGGGGTTATGGTAAGCAGCAACCTCAAACCAAGTCAGCAATGCCTAAGCGTAAGAAATAAAGCAAATAGATTACTGGGATTTATATCAAGAAGTGTAAGCAACAGAAGTCCAGCGGTTATATTACAGCTTTATACATCATTAGTAAGGCCTCACCTAGATTATGCAGCTCAGTTCTGGTCTTCATTTTACAGAATGGATATAAATTCGTTAGAAAACATTCAGCGACGAATGACAAAGTTAATTAATAGCATTAGAAATCTTCCGTATGAAGAAAGATTGAAGACCCTTAAATTACATTCACTTGTAAGACGAAGAATGAGGAGACATGATCGAGGTATATAAGTGGAAGATGGGTATTAATAAGGGGATATAAATAAGGTCTTGAGGATATCTCTCCAAGAGAGAACCCGCAATAATGGATTCAAATTGGATAAGTTTAGATTTAGAAAGGATATAGGAAAATATTGGTTTGGAAATAGGGTAGTTGATGAGTGGAACAGTCTGCCTAGTAGGGTCATTGAAGCTATGACCTTGGGTAGTTTCAAATTTAGGTTGGATAAATTCATGAGTGAGAGGGGTTGGATTTGAGTGGGACTCGCACTTGAGTTAATAGAATCTTCAAAGCTTATTTCTTGGGTAGAATTGAAAATTAGGTTGGGCAATTATTCTGTTAGTGGGATGGATTGTGAAGGACTTGCCTAGTATGGGCCAACAGGCCTGCTGCAGTGTTCCTCCTTTCTTATGTTCTTATGAATGCAATTTTAGGGTCTTCAATCTTTCTTCGTAAGGAAGATTTCTAATGCTATGTATTAATTTAGTCATTCTACGCTGAATGTTTTCTAACGAATTTATGTCCATTCTGTAATATGGAGACCAGAACTGAGCTGCGTAATCTAGGTGAGGCCTTACTAATGATGTATAAAGCTGTAATATAACCTCTGGACTTCTGTTGCTAACACTTCTTGATATAAATCCCAGTAATCTATTTGCCTAATTACGTACGCTTAGGCATTGCTGTCTTGGTTTAAGGTTGCTGCTTACCATCACCCCCAAGTCCTTCTCGCAATCTGTATGGCTAAGTTCTACGTTATTTAACTTACAGGAGTAAATTCTTAGGTAGTGGTGGTTTTGATAAGGACCTGCCTTGTATGGGCCAGTAGGCCTTCTGCAGTGTTCCTCCATTCTTATGTTCTTATGTTCTTAAGTGCTTGGGTTATGGACACTCCCGAGCTTCAGAACCTTGCATTTATCTACATTGAACTGCATCTGCCACTTTTCTGACCACGAATTAAGTTTGTCTAAATCTTCCTGAAGTTCTATGACATCTATGTTTGAATCAATTATCCTACCTATCTTCGTGTCGTCGGCGAATTTGCTCATATCACTAGTAATTCCCTCATCAAGGTCATTGATGAAGGAAGAACTGAGGGTAGCTAAGCTTGAGATACAGCGACTGACTGAGGAAAACAAGAGGATTCGTAGTAATCCTCCTGTTGAGAATCCTCAAGCCAAGAAAGGAACCTGGACAGTGGCCGGAATGCATGGGACAAAGTTAAAGATCAAGAGGATGGATGGAGAGGTAGAATTAACGAAGAACCAGAAACCTGTTGTGGAAACATCGAACCGATTCTCCGTGTTACCCGATGAATGTGAGTCGACTACAGGGAACATCACGAACGACACCAAGGAAGGTAAGAACATTGTTCTTGGAAATAAATGGTATAAAATACCGACACAATGGAAAAATAAACACATAAGCAGTATAATGTGATCCTTTATTGATCTGTCACAGACAGATCTACCTGGAAAATGAGCAACATGGAGATATATATAGGGTACAGTCAGGTGGAGAATGCTGGGTCAGGTGGAGAAAGCTGCATGTGAGTCTTAAAAAGTAGTGTGATAGTTAAAAACATAGTGTGACTTAAAGGACCTGCAGTGTACCATTCTTGAGTTCTAGGTGGGATAGCGTTGAAGAAGTTTCTTGGCAATAGGTTCAGCTATGTTGTAGAAGCCGTTGTTCTGGTTGAAGTTGTTGGATATACAGATGAGTGATGATTCTAGGATTCTTCGGTATTGCGTGTTGTCTTCTCTGGCGATGAGTCTTGCGTTTCTGTAGTTGATTAAATGGTTGTGTAAATTTCGGTGTTGAACACAGGCATTTCTTGAGTCGTCAGATCTGCCTGCGTACTGGTGTTCTGAAATGCGTGTTTGTAGGTCTCTGGATGTTTCGCCAACGTATAATTTGCTGCAGCCATTACAAGGGATTGTGTATACCCTGCCGTGGATTGAAGCTTTTCCTGTCTGTTACTGGTAATGTCCTTAATGGTGGTGGATGTGGAGGTGGATACTCGGAATGAGGTCTTAGAAAAAAAGTTGGAAACTTGTTTGGAAATGGAGTTGGTGGGAAGGACTATGTATCTCTTCTCAGCAGTGTCTTCTCTGGGTGTGTTGAAGATGTTTAATGCCCGTCGTCTGCAGTCTCTAATGAAGTGACGAGGATAGTGAAGTTTGGAAAAACTTGTTCAATGAGGGAGCATTCTTCTTCAAGGAACTCACTGCTGCAGATTCTGAGTGCGCGCAGGAAAAAGCCTATAATTACACCACGTTTAATTTTGGTGTCGTGGTGAGAGTAGAAGTGGAGAAGATCGTGTTGATTGGTAGGTTTTCGATAGACTTTAAAACGAAGTTCATGGTCAGCTTTGCAGAGAAGAACATCAAGGAAAGGAAGAGTATTGTCGACTTCTTCTTCTAGTGTAAACTGGATTGATGGCTCAACCTGGTTGAGTTCGTGTTGGAGAGCTTGAACGTTGAAGCGTCTGGGAGTTATGATGAGAATGTCGTCAACATAACGAAGCCAGGTGACAGAAGAGGAATAATAGTGGAAAATCGCTCGGCTTCCAAATGTTCCATATATAGGTTCGCAAGGACGGCACTAAGTGGCGATCCCATGGGTAGTCCAAAAGTTTGCTGAAAGAGTTGGTTTTCGAAAGAGAAACATGTAAAGCCCACACATAGTTCAACAAGGTCGATGAAATCGCTGGCTGGAAGAGGAAGATCAAGCGAGTCGTCAATTTTCCTGCGCAAGAGATCGATAGCTTGTGTAGTAGGTACTTGGTGAATAGGGATGTTACATCAAGGCTGGAGAGTTTCTTGTTTCTGATGTTGATGTTGCGAATGCGATTGAGAAGGTCACCAGAGTGTTTGAGATGTGCTGGACTGATGGTGCCCAAAAGTTTGGAGAGGTGTTTAGCGAGAATTCCTGAGATTTGGTGGGGAGCACTGCCTATTCCCGAGGATATGGGCCTCAATGGGATACCTGGTTTGTGAGTTTTTGGCAGACCGTACATTCTGGCAGGTCTGGGGTTGCTGGGAATGGTGTGTAGAAGTTTCTTTCCTAGTTCTGATTCCCTCAGAATGCGGCGAGTCTTGTGAAGAAATGTTTTGGTGAGGTTGTCCACTTGATTAGTAGTGAGAGGTTTGTAGGTATCTGGGTCATTAAGTAGATTAAGCATTTTGTTCCTGTAATCGTCAGTGTTCAAGATTACGACACCACCTCCTTTATCAGCGGTGGTAACCCTGATGGTCGTGTCTTCTGCTAAAGTTTTAAGTGCAATGATGTAACGTCGAGGTATGACTGGGGTACTGTGTGTTGAGATGGCTGCTGAGATGATGCCTTGAAGATAGCCTTTTTGGAAATCGGAGTCATTGTGTCTGTAGTTTTTAGCGATGGTTTCTATCGAAAACCTACCAATCAACACGATCTTCTCCACTTCTACTCTCACCACGACACCAAAATTAAACGTGGTGTAATTATAGGCTTTTTCCTGCGCGCACTCAGAATCTGCAGCAGTGAGTTCCTTGAAGAAGAATGCTCCCTCATTGAACAAGTTTTTTCCAAACTTCACTATCCTCGTCACTTCATTAGAGACTGCAGACGACGGGCATTAAACATCTTCAACACACCCAGAGAAGACACTGCTGAGAAGAGATACATAGTCCTTCCCACCAACTCCATTTCCAAACAAGTTTCCAACATTTTTTCTAAGACCTCATTCCGAGTATCCACCTCCACATCCACCACCATTAAGGACATTACCAGTAACAGACAGGAAAAGCTTCAATCCACGGCAGGGGTATACACAATCCCTTGTAATGCCTGTGTTCAACACCGAAATTTACACAACCATTTAATCAACTACAGAAACGCAAGACTCATCGCCAGAGAAGACAACACGCAATACCGAAGAATCCTAGAATCATCACTCATCTGTATATCCAACAACTTCAACCAGAACAACGGCTTCTACAACATAGCTGAACCTATTGCCAAGAAACTTCTTCAACGCTATCCCACCTAGAACTCAAGAATGGTACACTGCAGGTCCTTTAAGTCACACTATGTTTTTAACTATCACACTACTTTTTAAGACTCACATGCAGCTTTCTCCACCTGACCCAGCATTCTCCACCTGACTGTACCCTATATATATCTCCATGTTGCTCATTTTCCAGGTAGATCTGTCTGTGACTCGATAAAGCCCACTGCGTGGGCGAAACGTTGTCAATAAAGGATCACATTATACTGCTTATGTGTTTATTTTTCCAACATTGTTCTTGTTGGGGATAGTCAAATTAGGTATATGGATAGGGCCTTCTGTTTGAAAGAGAGAAGTAGGAGACAGAGGGTTTGCTTTCCTGGGGCTGGGATGGAGGATATTGTTAGCCGTCTGGACGACATCATGAGAGGTAATGGGAGCAATCCTATTATCTGTCTCAGTGCTGGAGGCAACGATGTTGGCAGACGTAGGAGTGAGGACCTGACTAGCAGGTATAGGTCAGCAATAGACATAATTAGGAAGAAGGGTGGGAACCCTGTCATATGTGGTATTTTGCCAAGGAGAGGAGTTGGAGATGAATGGCTGTCCAGGGCAATTGGTGTCAATTGCTGGCTGGACAAACACTGTAAAGATAATGCAGTACCATTCATTTGCAACTGGGACCACTTCTATGGCCGAAATGACATGTATGCCAGGGATGGGGTTCACTTATCCAGGGCAGGTGTGGATTTTCTTGCTAGCTCAGTTGAGGGTGTTGTTAGGACTTTAAACTAGGATTAGTTAGAGGTATGGGTTTAGAAATGGAAAATAATGAATGTCGAAATATAGATCTAGGCTTTGATATAAAAAATCTTAACAATAACAAGGACAGAAATAGGTATAGTGGTAAAACAGAATGGAGCAGGAAGGGTAAAGAGAAAGGAGGGTCTTTAAAAGTGTATTATACAAATAGTCGTAGTGATAGGAATAAGATGGACGATTTGAGATTATTTGCAAGTGCAGGTAACATTGATGTATTTGCCATAACTGAGACGTGGTTCAATACGAAAATAGGGACATGCCTGCTGAATGTCATATACAGGGTTTTAAATTGTTCCAAGTAGACAGAAGTTTCGGGAAGGGGGTGGAGTGGCACTGTATGTCCGAGATCGCTTGAACTGTTGCATAAAAAGGGGATAAAGTCTGAAATAACACATACAGAGTCTGTCTGGATAGAATTTTCAGAGGGGCATGAAAAATTGATTTTAGGTGTGATATACCGTCCCCAAACTTAGATAGGGACCAAGGAGACTACTATGGGAGGAAATTGTTAAGGCCACAATGCACGATAACGTAGTTATTCTGGGTGACTTCAACTTTAGTCAAATTGATTGGAATTTTTTGACTGGGAATTTAGAATCTAACGACTTCTTAGATGTAGTTCAAGATTGTTTTTGAAGCAGTTTGTGACAGAACCTACAAGGGAAATAACCTGCTTGACTTAGTTCTGGCAAACAAGGAAACCCTTGTTAATAATTTAGAAATTACAGAGGAACTCGGCGCAAGCGACCACAAATCAATTACCTTTGGCATTGAATGGAAGTTTCATAGTACGAATAACTCAGTAACGGTCCCAGATTTTCGCTAGCAGATTACAATGGACTTAGAGAACACTTATCATCTGTGGACTGGGGTAATGAAGATAGCTATCAATATGACAGTTTTCTGAACACTATACATGCTGCCCAAATAACATTTATCCCATATAAAGAAATTAGATCGAATAGAAATGACCCAAAATGGATGAATAATAGGCTCAAATATCTTTTAGGGCAGAAAAAAAGGAGTTTATAGGCGTATCAAAAGAGGTGAGGGTCATCTTATGAGTCAGTATATTGACATTAAGAGGGACGTTAAAAGGGATAAGAAAAGCTAAACGGGACTACGAAATTAAAGTTGCTAGGGATTCGAAAACTAACCCAAAAGTTTTTTCAGGTGTATAGAACAAAAGTTAGAGATAAGATAGGTCCCCTTAAAAATAATTATGGGTATCTTACTGACAAAGAGAATGAAATGTGCTCTATTTTTAATAATTATTTTCTCTCGGTTTTCACTCAGGAAGACATTAATAATATCCCAAGAATTAGGTATTTTAGTGGGCCTGAAGAAGATAAATTATGTAGTATCACAGTCACTAGCGAAAGGTTATCAAACAGATAGACCGTTTGAAGCAAAATAAATCGCCAGGCCCTGATGAGATTTTTCAAGGGTTCTTAAGGAATGCAAAATAGAACTCTGTGAACCCTTAACTAACATTTTTAACCTATCTCTTCAAACAGGTGTAGTGCCGGATACGTGGAAGATGGCTAATGTAATTCCTATTTTTAAAGCAGGGGACAAGTCGTTACCATCAAATTACCGCCCAATAAGTCTAACATCAATTGTAGGCAAATTACTAGAGTCGATTATAGCTGATAACATAAGAAGCCATCTCGATAGGCATAATTTGATTAATGATACTCAGCATGGATTCACCAGGGGCCGTTCCTGCCTAACTAATTTGTTAACTTTTTTCAGTGGGGCTTTGAGGCAGTTGATAATGATAAAGAATTCGATATCGTTTATTTGGATTTTAGTAAGGCTTTTGATAGAGTACCACATCAGAGACTGTTAAAGAAAGTGGCTGCTCATGGCATTGGGGGAAAAGTGTTGTCATGGATCGAGTCATGGCTCACCAATAGGAAGCAGAGGGTGTGCATAAATGGGGTTAAATCGGAGTGGGGATCTGTAACAAGTGGCGTTCCTCAGGGATCGGTTTAGGCCCGTTGTTGTTTATAATATATATAAATGACCTTGACGAGGGAATTACTAGTGATATGAGCAAATTCGCTGATGACACGAAGATAGGTAGGATAATCGATTCAGACGTAGATGTCAGTGAACTACAGGAGGATTTAGACAAACTCAATTCCTGGTCAGAAAATGGCAGATGCAGTTCAATGTAGATAAATGCAAAGTTCTAAAGCTCGGGAGTGTCCATAACCCAAGCACTTATAAGTTAAATAACGTAGAACTTAGCCATACAGATTGCGAGAAGGACTTGGGGTGATGGTAAGCAGCAACCTTAAACCAAGACAGCAATGCCTAAGCGTACGTAATAAGGCAAATAGATTACTGGGATTTACATCAAGAAGTGTTAGCAACAGAAGTCCAGACGTTATATTACAGCTTTATACATCATTAGTAAGGCCTCACCTAGATTACGCAGCTCAGTTCTGGTCTCCATATTACAGAATGGACATAAATTCGTTAGAAAACATTCAGCGTAGAATGACTAAATTAATACATAGCATTAGAAATCTTCCTTACGAAGAAAGATTGAAGACCCTTAAATTACATTCACTTGTAAGACGTAGAATGAGGGGAGACATGATCGAGGTATACAAGTGGAAAATGGGTATTAACAAAGGGGATATAAATAAGGTCTTGAGGGTATCTCTCCAAGAGAGAACCCGCAATAATGGATTCAAGTTAGATAAGTTTAGATTTAGAAAGGATATAGGAAAGTATTGGTTTGGAAATAGGGTAGTTGATGAATGGAACAGTCTGCCTAGTAGGGTTATTGAAGCAAGGACCTTGGGTAGTTTTAAATTTAGGTTGGATAAATTCATGAGTGAAAGGGGTTGGATTTGAGTGGGAATTGCACATGAGTAAATAAAATTATCAAAGCTTATTTTTTGGGTAGCATTGAAAATTAGGTTGAACAAATATTCTGTTGGTGGGATGGAATGTGAAGGACCTGCCTAGAATGGGCCAACAGGCCTGCTGCAGTGTTCCTCCTTTCTTATGTTCTTATGTTCTTATAAATAACAATGGGCCTAAGACTGATCCCTGTGGAACACCACTTGTTACAAGTCCCCATTCGGATTTAACCCCATTTATGCACACTCTCTGCTTCCTATTGGTGAGCCATGACTCGATCCATGACAGCACTTTTCCCCCAATGCCATGAGCTGCCACTTTCTTTAACAGTCTCTGGTGCGGTACTCTATCAAAAGCCTTACTAAAGTCTAAATAAACAATATCGAATTCTTTATCGTGATCAACAGCCTCAAAAGCTTTACTGAAGAAGGTTAATAAATTAGATAGGCAGGAACGGCCCCTCGTGAATCCATGCTGGGTATCATTAATCAAATTATGGTTATCTAGATGGCTTCTAATAATATCAGCTATAATTGACTCTAGTAATTTGCCTACAATTGAGGTCAGGCTTATTGGGCGGAAGTTTGACGGTAGTGACTTGTCCCCTGCTTTAAAAATAGGAATTACATTAGCCATCTTCCACATATCAGACACTACACCTGTTTGAAGAGATAAATTAAAAATGTTAGATATTGGTTCACAGAGTTCCATTTTGCATTCCTTAAGAACCCTTGCAAAAAGCTCATCAGGACCCGGCGATTTATTTTGTTTCAGTCGGTCCAGCTGTTTCATAATCATTTCGCTAGTGACTGTGATATTACATAATTTATCTTCTTCTGGGCCTCTGTAAAAATTAATTACTGGGATATTATTAATGTCTTCCTGTGTGAAAACCGAGAGAAAATAATTATTAAAAATAGAGCACATATCATTCTCCTTGTCAGTAAGATGCCCAAAGTTATTTTTAAGGGGACCTATCTTATCCTAACTTTTGTTCTATAAACCTGGAAAAAACTTTTGGGTTAGTTTTTGAATCCTAGCAACTTTAATTTCATAGTCCCGTTTAGCTTTTCTTATTCCCTTTTTAACGTCCCTCTTAATGTCAGTATACTGATTTATAAGATGACCCTCACCTCTTTTTATGCGCCTATAAATTCCTTTCTTCTGCCCTAAAAGATATTTGAGCCTATTATTCATCCATTTTGGGTCATTTCTACTTTATCTAATTTCTTTATACGGGATAAATGTTCTTTGGGCAGCCTGTATAGTGTTAAGAAAACTGTCATATTGATACCTCTCTTCTTCACCCCAGTCCACAGTTGATAAGTGTTCTCTAAGTCCATTATAATCTGCTAAGCGAAAATCTGGGACCATTACTGAATTATCCCTACTATCATACATCCATTCAATGCTAAAGGTAATTGACTTGTGGTCGCTTGAGCCGAGTTCCTCTGTAATTTCTAAATTATTAACAAAGGTTTCCTTGCTTGCCAGAACCAAGTCAAGTAGGTTATTTCCCCTTGTAGGTTCTGTTACAAACTGCTTCAAAAAGCAATCCTGAACTACTTCTAAAAAGTCGTTAGATTCTAAATTCCCTGTCATGAAATTCCAATCAATCTGACTAAAGTTAAAGTCCCCTAGAATTACTACGTTATCGTGTCTTGTGGCCTTAACAATTTCCTCCCAAAGTAGTCTCCCTTGTTCCCTATCTAAGTTTGGAGGACGGTAAATCACGCCTAAAATCAATTTTTCACACCCCTCTGAAAATTCTATCCAGACAGACTCTGTATGTGTTAATTCAGACTTTATATCCGTTTTTATTAAGGTTGCTGCTTACCATCACCCCCAAGTCCTTCTCGCAATCTGTATGGCTAAGTTCTACGTTATTTAACTTATAAGTGCTTGGGTTATGGACACTCCCGAGCTTCAGAACCTTGCATTTATCTACATTGAACTGCATCAGACAAACTTAATTCGTGGTCAGAAAAGTGGCAGATGCAGTTCAATGTAGATAAATGCAAGGTTCTGAAGCTCGGGAGTGTCCATAACCCAAGCACTTATAAGTTAAATAACGTAGAACTTAGCCATACAGATTGCAGAAGGACTGGGGATGGTAAGCAGCAACCTTAAACCAAGACAGCAATGCCTAAGCGTACGTAATAAGGCAAATAGATTACTGGGATTTATATCAAGAAGTGTTAGCAACAGAAGTCCAGAGGTTATATTACAGCTTTATACATCATTAGTAAGGCCTCACCTAGATTACGCAGCTCAGTTCTGGTCTCCATATTACAGAATGGACATAAATTCGTTAGAAAACATTCAGCGTAGAATGACTAAATTAATACATAGCATTAGAAATCTTCCTTACGAAGAAAGATTGAAGACCCTAAAATTACATTCACTTGTAAGACGTAGAATGAGGGGAGACATGATCGAGGTATACAAGTGGAAAATGGGTATTAACAAAGGGGATATAAATAAGGTCTTGAGGATATCTCTCCAAGAGAGAACCCGCAATAATGGATTCAAGTTAGATAAGTTTAGATTTAGAAAGGATATAGGAAAGTATTGGTTTGGAAATAGGGTAGTTGATGAGTGGAACAGTCTGCCTAGTAGGGTTATTGAAGCTAGGACCTTGGGTAGTTTCAAATTTAGGTTGGATAAATTCATGAGTGATAGGGGTTGGATTTGAGTGGGACTCGCGCATGAGTGGGTAGAATTGTCAAAGCTTATTTCTTGGGTAGCATTGAAAATTGGGTTGAGCAAATATTCTGTTAGTGGGACGGATTGTGAAGGACCTGCCTAGTATGGGCCAACAGGCCTGCTGCAGTGTTCCTCCTTTCTTATGTTCTTTTATGCAACAATTTAAATGATCACGGACATAGAGTGCCACCCCACCCCCTTTCCCGATACTTCTGTCTACTTGGAACAATTTAAAACCCTGAATGTGACATTCGGCAGGCAAGTCCCGATTTTTCATATTAAACCATGTCTCAGTTATTGCAAAAACATCAATATTACCCGTACTTGCAACTAATCTCAACTCGTCCATCTTATTCCTAGCACTACGACTATTGGTGTAATATATATTTAGAGACCCTCCTTTCTCTTTACCCTTCCTGCTCATCTCTGTTTTTCCACTATACCTATTACTGTCCTTGTCATCTAGTGTCACTAGCTTTCCACTATCCACCTATTCTGCCTATTACTATTAATGAACTCAGATGGTCACAATCATGACAAGTTACAAAGATATTTGCAGATTACAGAGGTATATATAGGGTCCAGAGACTGGGCCCCAAAGTTTTGATAGCTGAACAAGGTACAATGGTAATTAATTCACTAGTTACAAGGTAATGAATCATGTAAGTAAATTTACTTACGTCTGTACATGGTTGCAATCATGAACAAATTATAAAGCAATGAGCAATCTATTAGTCTACACCCAGCCACAACTGTAATGAGTTATTAGTGCAAATTTTAATTGTTGGGTCACACACACACACACACATATACATACACATACATATACACACACATACACACACATACATGTATATACATACACATACACACACATATATACATACACACACACATACACACACCCGGTGGCCTGATGGCTAAAGCTCTCGCCTGATGCACGGAGGGCCCGGGTTCAATTCCCGGCGGGGTGGAAACATTTCGAAGTGTTTCCTTACACACACACACATACTTACAACAGGCCTAGTGTCAAATCGACATGTGCCTAAGACAAAATGGTAACTAACACACACGTGGAAATGCTTTATTTACAGGGAGCAAAGTCAGGGTATTTTTCCAGAATGGTCTGTAATATACCACTGTGGATAAAATACTTTGACATATCTTGAACATTTAAGAACATAAGAACATAAGAATGGAGGAACACTGCAGAAGGCCTACTGGCCCATACAAGGCAGGTCCTTATCAAAACCACCACTACCTAAGAATTTACTCCTGTACTCACGACACTAATCAAACCCAGCCCCTCCCACTCATATATTTGTCCAATCTCTTTTTAAAGCCACCCAAGGTCCTAGCCTCTATCACCTTAGTCGGAAGATTGTTCCACGCATCTACAACTCTGTTCGAAAACCAGTACTTGCCTATGTCCTTTCTAAATCTAAATTTATCCAATTTAAATCCGTTATTTCTCGTTCTTACTTGGTTCGATATCCTCAGTATTTTATTAATATCTCCTTTGTTTATGCCCATCATCCACTTGTACACCTCGATGATATCTCCTCATTCTACGTCTCTCCAGAGAGTGGAGATTCAATGCTCTAAGTCTATCTTCATACGGGAGATTTCTTATACTGTAAATCATTTTAGTCATTCTTCTTTGTATGTTCTCCAATGAATCTATATCCATCCTGTAGTAAGGAGACCAAAACTGAGCTGCATAATCCAAATGAGGTCTCACTAGTGATGTATAGAGCTGTAAAATAACTTTTGGACTTCTGTTGCTTATACTTCTTGAAATAAATCCTAGTAATCTGTTAGCCTTATTGCGCACACTTAGGCACTGTTGTCTTGGCTTTAGATTTCTGCTTACCATGACTCCCAAGTCTTTTCACATTCTGTATGATCAAGCTCAACTTCACCTAGTTTATAAATTCGAGGGATATTTTCATTACCAACGACTAGCACCTTACACTTGTCCACATTGAACTTCATCTGCCACTTTTCAGACCAAGACATTAATTTATCCAAATCCTCCTGGAGTTCACTGGTATCCTCCTCAGAATGAATTATACGGCCTATTTTTGTATCATCAGCAAATTTACTCATGTCACTTGCAATTCCTTCATCAAGGTCATTTATGTAAATTATGAACAACAATGGGCCCAAAACTGATCCTTGTGGAACGCCACTAGTGACAAATCCCCATTCAGATTTGACCCCATTAATGGAAACTCTCGCTTTCTATTGGTAAGCCATGCCTCTATCCATGCTAGAACTTTACCTCCTATACCATGAGCTGCCACCTTTCTTAAGAGTCTCTTGTGAGGTACTCTATCGAAGGCCTTACTGAAATCCAAGTAAACTATATCATATTCTTTATCACTGTCTACTGCCTCAAATGTTTTATTGAAAAACGTCAGTAAATTTGTCAGGCAGGAACGACCTCTCGTAAACCCATGCTGAGATTCATTAATCAAATTATGTTCTTCAAGGTGACTTCTGATAATATCAGCTATAATTGATTCTAATAATTTGCCTACTATAGACGTGAGGCTTATTGGACGGTAATTTGATGGAATGGACTTATCCCTGATTTGAATATAGGAACTACATTAGCTATCTTCCACATCTCTGGCACAACACCAGTTAGGATGGACGTATTAAACACATTCGTTAATGGCTGACTAAGTTCCATTTTGCATTCTTTAAGTACCCTGGAAAACAACTCGTCGGGTCCCGGGGACTTATTTTGCTTCAGTTTATCTATCTGTTTGATAACCATATCCCTCGTGACAGTAATATTAGTTAATTTGAATTCTTCAGGAACTGAATAATTGTTAATTTCTGGAATCTCATTTACGTCTTCTTGTGTAAAGACTGACAAAAAATAGTCATTAAATAGAGAACACATTTCCACTTCGTTATCCGTCAGCTGTCCATTCCCAATTTTCAGAGGTCCTACCTTTTCCCTCACCTTCGTCCTGTACACTTGAAAGAACCCTTTTGGATTAGTCTTTGATTCATTAGCAACCTTAATCTCATAGTCACGTTTAGCCTTTCTAATCCCCTTTTTTACTTCTCGTTTCAACTGAACATATTGGTCAATAAGGTTAACATCTCCTCTTTTGATGCACCTATAAATTCCTCTTTTCTCCCTTAATAGATGTTTTAGCCTCCTGTTAATCCATTTGGGATCGTTATTATTTGACCTAAATTCTCTCTGGGGAATAAACATACTCTGTGCACGTTGTACATTATTAAGAAAAAAATCATAAACGCAGATCCCATCGTAATCGTTAGCTAGATTACCCCAGTCGAGATTAGACAGGTGTTCCCTAAGTCCAATATAATCGGCAGAACGAAAATCAGGAACTTTTACCGTATTATCCCTATTCTCGTACTCCCATGTAATATTAAAAGTAATGGATTTGTGATCACTAGCTCCAAGTTCTTCAGTGATCTCCAGATTATTTACAAGAGTTTCTTTATTTGACAAGACTAGGTCGAGCAAATTATTACCTCTGGTAGGCTCCGTCACACACTGCTTCAGAAAACAGTCCTGAACTACTTCCATAAAGTCACTGGACTCCAGATTACCGGTCAAAGAAGTCCAGTCAATTTGACTAAAGTTAAAATCCCCTACTATCACTACGTTATTGTGCCTAGAAGCTCTAACAATTTCGTCCCAAAGAAGTCTCCCTCTATCGTGATCCAAGCCTGGAGGTCGGTATATTACACCTAGAATCAGTTTTTCTTGATCTTCTAGAAACTCTACCCAAACAGATTCTGTTAATGATCCATCTATTTTTATGCCTGTTTTTATGCAGCAATTTATATTTTCTCGTACATACAATGCAACTCCACCCTCTTTCCCATTATATCTATCTACATGGAACAACTTAAACCCCTGAATATGACACTCAGCAATCATATCCCGACTCTTGGTATTATACCATGTTTCAGTTATTGCAATGACATCAAAGTTCCCAGCACATGCTACCAAACGTAATTCGTTAATTTTATTTCTGGCGCTTCGACAGTTAGTATAAAATACATTGATATGTATCTTCTTGTGAACCTTTTTCAGCTTTTGTTTTACACAATTTCTGTTACTATCATTACCCTGTGTCACTCGATTACTGTTATTGTTATGATTTATGATATCAAAGCCTGAATCAATATTTTGGCCCTCATTATTTACCATTCCTAAACCCATACCTCTAACTAATCCTAGTTTAAAGCCCTAACAACATCCTCAACTGAGCTAGCGAGAAATCCTACACCTTCCCTGGATAAGTGAACCCCATCCCTGGCATACATGTCATTTCGGCCATAGAAGTGGTCCCAGTTGTCAATGAATGGGACTGCATTATCCTTACAGTGTTTGTCCAGCCAGCAATTTATACCAATCGCTCTGGACAGCCATTCATTTCAACACCCCTTCTTGGCAAAATGCCACATATAACAGGGCTCCTCCCTTCTTCCTAATGATGTCTATTGCTGCCTTATACCTACTAACTAAATCCTCACTTCTACGCTTGGATACATCATTGCCTCCAGCACTGAGGCAGATAATAGGATTGATCCCATTACCATGCATGATGTTGTCAAGCCGGCTAACAATGTCTTCCATCCCAGCCCCAGGAAAGCAAACCCTCTGTCTCCTACTCCTATCTGTCAAGCAGAAGGCCCTATCCATATATCTAACTTGGCTATCCCCAACAACAACAATGTTTTTACCTTCCTTGGTACAGTTCGTCGTGACGTTCCCAGTAGTCGACTCACATTCGTCTGGTAGCACAGAAAAGGAGTTCGAAGTTTCCACAGCAGTCTCTTTCTTCTTCGTCGTTACTACCTCTCCATTCGTCTTCTTGATCTTCAACTTCGTCCCATGCTGTCCGGCCACTGCCCAGGTTCCCTTCTTGACCTGAGGACTCACAACAGGAGGACTACTACGAATACTCTTGTTTTCCTCCGTCAATCGCCGTATCTCAAGCTTCGCTACCCTCAATTCCTCCTTAAGCTGCTGGTAAAGTTGCTCAATAGGGGGCATCTTGATTCAGTCCACAGGGAGTACACTAGACACGTCTTCACTGAGCTAAGAACAGGTCACCACTGAGCTAAGAACAGGTCACCACTGAGCTAAGAACAGGTCACCACTGAGCTAAGAACAGGTCACCACATGGACGAGTGAGTTGTCTCTGAATTCATTAATTTATCGCACTCCAGTACATAATGACGCAGGGTGTGACAATAATCCATGTAGAATCTGGTGGTGGTGATTTAACCTGCCAAAGATACTTGTAACCCAGCCGGAGGCGGGCGGTAGTGACATCCAAGAGTCTGCTTATTTTGTTGGATGCACCATAGACATGTGGCTCCTCCCAAGAGTCACCCATTTGACTGTTTTTTACAGCAGTGCCATGTTTTCTGTGGTTAAGACGACGGGCTGTACAGTAAACATTGTGGAAAGACATTTATTTTGCTTTTTCGAATTAGTTCATATTTTCTATGGGAAAGCAAACCCCAAAGCTGGTTGCTACGTTATATATAACCCCGGTATGTAACATGATACTGAAGTTTTAATGATAGGGAGCCCCACAAGTTGCTTGTCCTGGGGGCCCACACAAGTTGCTTGTCCTGGGGCCTCCCACAAGTTGCTTGTCCTGGGGACCCCACATAAGTTGCTTGTCCTGGGGACCCCACACAAGTTGCTTGTCCTGGGGACCCCACACAAGTTGTTTGTCCTGGGGACCCCACAAGTTGCTTGTCCTGGGGACCCCACAAGTTGCTTGTCCTGGGGACCCCACACAAGTTGCCTGTCTTGGGGACACCACACAAGTTGCTTGCCCTGGGGGCCCCCACAAGATGCTTGCTGTGGGGACCCCACAAGTTACTTTCCTTGGGGGACTCCGCAAGTTGCTTGTCCTGGGGGACCCCACAAGCTGCTTGCTCTGGGGGCCCCACAAGTTACTTGCCCTGGGCCCCCCATAACTCGTGGTTCGCTCGTGTGTATCGTAATTTATAACTAGAACTGGGCTTATAAATTGAGATAGAATAACACAATTTCGCCTTCTTTGAAAGAGGATGTTAGTAAACAGTAATACTCCAGCCTGGAGAGAACAAGCTATTTGAAGAGAATCATCATTGGCTTGGCATCCCTAGTTTTGAAGGTTCTCATTATCCATCCTATCATGTTCTTGGAAATAAATGGTATAAAATACCGACAAAATGGAAAAATAAACACAAGCAGTATAATGTGATCCTTTATTGACAACGTTTCGCCCACGCAGTGGGCTTTATCGAGTCACAAACAGATCTACCTGGATTAAAGAAACAAGGGTATTTATAGGATTTAGTCAGGTGGAGAATGCTGCATGTGACAGTCTTCAAAGTAGGGTGATAGTTTAAAACCTTGGGTAACTTAAAGGACCTGCAGTGTTCCATTGTTGAGTTCTATGTGGGATAGCGATGAAGTAGTTTCTTGGCAATAGGTTCAGCTATGATGTAGAAGCCGTTGTTCTGGTTGAAGTTGTTGGATATGCAGATAAGTGATGATTCTAGGATTCTTCGGTATTGAGTGTTGTCTTCTCTGGCGATGAGTCTTGCGTTTCTGTAGTTGATTAAATGGTTGTGTGAATTTCGGTGTTGAACACAGGCATTTCTTGAGTCGTCAGATCTGCCTGCGTACTGGTGTTCTGAAATGCGTGTTTGTAGGTCTCTGGATGTTTCGCCAACGTATAATTTGCTGCAGCCATTACAAGGGATTGTGTATACCCCTGCCGTGGATTGAAGCTTTTCCTGTCTGTTACTGGTAATGTCCTTGATGGTGGTGGATGTGGAGGTGGATACTCGGAATGAGGTCTTAGAAAAAGACGTCTACGTCTGAATCGATTATCCTACCTATCTTCGTGTCATCAGCGAATTTGCTCATATCACTAGTAATTCCCTCGTCAAGGTCATTTATATATATTATAAACAACAACGGGCCAAAACCGATCCTGTGGAACGCCACTTGTTACAGATCCCCACTCAGATTTAACCCCATTAATGCACACCCTCTGCTTCCAATTGGTGAGCCATGACTCGATCCATGAAAACACTTTTCCCCCAATGCCGTGAGCAGCCACTTTCTTCAACAGTCTCTGATGTGGTACTCTATCAAAAGCCTTACTAAAATCCAAATAAACAATATCGAATTCTTTATCATGATCAACTGCCTCAAAAGCCTTACTGAAAAAAGTTAATAAATTAGTTAGGCAGGAACGGCGCCTGGTGAATCCGTGTTGAGTATCATTAATCAAATTATGCCTATCGAGATGGCTTCTTATGTTATCAGCTATAATCGACTCTAATAATTTGCCTACAATTGATGTTAGACTTATTGGGCGGTAATTTGATGGTAACGACTTGTCCCCTGCTTTAAAAATAGGAATTACATTAGCCATCTTCCACGTATCAGACACTACACCTGTTTGAAGAGATAGGTTAAAAATGTTAGTTAAGGGTTCACAGAGTTCAATTTTGCATTCCTTAAGAACCCTTGAAAAAAGCTCATCAGGGCCTGGCGATTTATTTTGCTTCAAACGGTCTATCTGTTTGATAACCATTTCGCTAGTGACTGTGATGTTACATAATTTATCTTCTTCAGGCCCACTAAAATACCTAATTCTTGGGATATTATTAGTGTCTTCCTGAGAGAAAACCGAGAGAAAATAATTATTAAAAATAGAGCACATTTCATTCTCTTTGTCAGTAAGATACCCATGATTATTTTAAGGGGACCTATCTTATCTCTAACTTTTGTTCTATACACCTGGAAAAAACTTTTTGGGTTAGTTTTCGAATCCCTAGCAACTTTAATTTCGTAGTCCGCTTAGCTTTTCTTATCCCTTTTAACGTCCCTCTTAATGTCAATATACTGATTCATAAGATGACCCTCACCTCTTATGATACTCCAATAAATTCCTTTCTTCTGCCCTAAAAGATATTTGAGCCTATTATTCATCCATTTTGGGTCATTTCTATTCGATCTAATTTCTTTATATGGGATAAATGTTCTTTGGGCAGCATGTATAGTGCTCAGAAAACTGTCATATTGATAGCTCTCTTCATTACCCCAGTCCACAGATGATAAGTGTTCTCTAAGTCCATTGTAATCTGCTAAGCGAAAATCTGGGACCGTTATTGAGTTATTCCTACTATGAAACTTCCATTCAATGCCAAAGGTAATTGATTTGTGGTCGCTTGCGCCGAGTTCCTCTGTAATTTCTAAATTATTAACAAGGGTTTCCTTGTTTGCCAGAACTAAGTCAAGCAGATTATTTCCCCTTGTAGGCTCTGTCACAAACTGCTTCAAAAGACAATCTTGAATTACTTCTAAGAAGTCGTTAGATTCTAAATTCCCAGTCAAAAAATTCCAATCAATTTGACTAAAGATGAAGTCACCCAGAATAACTACGTTATCGTGCATTGTGGCCTTAACAATTTCCTCCCATAGTAGTCTCCCTTGGTCCCTATCTAAGTTTGGGGGACGGTATATCACACCTAAAATCAATTTTTCATGCCCCTCTGAAAATTCTATCCAGACAGACTCTGTATGTGTTATTTCAGACTTTATACCCGTTTTTATACAACAATTTAAATGATCACGGACATAGAGTGCCACCCCACCCCCCTTCCCGATACTTCTGTCTACTTGGAACAATTTAAAACCCTGAATGTGACATTCGGCAGGCAAGTCCCGATTTTTCGTATTGAACCACATCTCAGTTATGGCAAATACATCAATGTTACCTGCACTTGCAACTAATCTCAAATCGTCCATCTTATTCCTAGCACTACGACTATTTGTATAATACACTTTTAAAGACCCTCCTTTCTCTTTACCCTTCCTGCTCCATTCTGTTTTTCCACTATACATATTACTGTCCTTGTTATTGTTAAGAATTTTTATATCAAAGCCTAGATCTATATTTCGACATTCAGTATTTTCCATTTCTAAACCCATACCTCTAACTAATCCTAGTTTAAAGTCCTAACAACACCCTCAACTGAGCTAGCAAGAAAATCCATACCTGCCCTGGATAAGTGAACCCCATCCCTGGCATACATGTCATTTCGGCCATAGAAGTGGTCCCAGTTGCAAATGAATGGTACTGCATTATCCTTACAGTGTTTGTCCAGCCAGCAATTGACACCAATTGCCCTGGACAGCCATTCATCTCCAACTCCTCTCCTTGGCAAAATACCACATATGACAGGGTTCCCACCCTTCTTCCTAATTATGTCTATTGCTGACCTATACCTGCTAGTCAGGTCCTCACTCCTACGTCTGCCAACATCGTTGCCTCCAGCACTGAGACAGATAATAGGATTGCTCCCATTACCTCTCATGATGTCGTCCAGACGGCTAACAATATCCTCCATCCCAGCCCCAGGAAAGCAAACCCTCTGTCTCCTACTTCTATCTTTCAAGCAGAAGGCCCTATCCATATACCTAATTTGACTATCCCCAACAAGAACAATGTACTTATCTTCCTTGGTGTCGTTCGTGATGTTCCCTGTAGTCGACTCACATTCATCGGGTAACATGGAGAATCGGTTCGATGTTTCCACAACAGGCTTCTGGTTCTTCGTTAATTCCACCTCTCCATCCATCCTCTTGATCTTTAACTTTGTCCCATGCATTCCAGCCACTGTCCAGGTTCCTTTCTTGGTTTGAGGATTCTCAACAGGAGGATTACTACGAATCCTCTTGTTTTCCTCAGTCAGTCGCTGTATCTCAAGCTTAGCTACCCTCAGTTCTTCCTTCAGCTGCTGGTAGAGTAGCTCAAGAGAGGACATCTTGTTCAGATTCACAGAGAGCACACAAGACACGTCTTCACTGAGTTAAGTCAGGCAGTTGATCATGATATAGAATTCGATATTGTTTATTTGGATTTTAGTAAGGCTTTTGATAGAGTACCACATCAGAGACTGTTAAAGAAAGTGGCTGCTCACGGCATTGGAGGAAAAGTGTTTTCATGGATCGAGTCATGGCTCACCAATAGGAAGCAGAGGGTGTGCATTAATGGGGTTAATTCTGAGTGGGGATCTGTAACAAGTGGCGTTCCACAGGGATCGGTTTTGGGCCCGTTGTTGTTTATAATATATATAAATGACCTTGACGAGGGAATTACTAGTGATATGAGCAAATTCGCTGATGACACGAAGATAGGTAGGATAATCGATTCAGACGTAGATGTCACGGAACTTCAGGAGGATTTAGACAAACTCAATTCCTGGTCAGATAAATGACAGATGCAGTTCAATGTAGATAAATGCAAAGTTCTAAATCTCAGGAATGTTCATAACCCCAGCACCTACCAGCTTAATAATGTTGAACTCAGCCGTACAGAATGCGAAAAGGATCTGGGGGTTATGGTAAGCAGCAACCTCAAACCAAGTCAGCAATGCCTAAGCGTAAGAAATAAAGCAAATAGATTACTGGGATTTATATCAAGAAGTGTAAGCAACAGAAGTCCAGCGGTTATATTACAGCTTTATACATCATTAGTAAGGCCTCACCTAGATTATGCAGCTCAGTTCTGGTCTCCATTTTACAGAATGGATATAAATTCGTTAGAAAACATTCAGCGACGAATGACAAAGTTAATTCATAGCATTAGAAATCTTCCGCATGAAGAAAGATTGAAGACCCTTAAATTACATTCACTTGTAAGACGAAGAATGAGGGGAGACATGATCGAGGTATATAAGTGGAAGATGGGTATTAATAAGGGGGATATAAATAAGGTCTTGAGGATATCTCTCCAAGAGAGAACCCGCATTAATGGATTCAAATTGGATAAGTTTAGATTTAGAAAGGATATAGGAAAATATTGGTTTGGAAATAGGGTAGTTGATGAGTGGAACAGTCTGCCTAGTAGGGTCATTGAAGCTATGACCTTGGGTAGTTTCAAATTTAGGTTGGATAAATTCATAAGTGAGAGGGGTTGGATTTGAGTGGGACTCGCACTTGAGTTAATAGAATCTTCAAAGCTTAATTCTTGGGTAGAATTGAAAATTAGGTTGGGCAATTATTCTGTTAGTGGGATGGATTGTGAAGGACCTGCCTAGTATGGGCCAACAGGCCTGCTGCAGTGTTCCACCTTTCTTATGTTCTTATGTTCTTAAGGGGACCTATCTTATCTCTAACTTTTGTTCTATACACCTGGAAAAAACTTTTTGGGTTAGTTTTCGAATCCCTAGCAACTTTAATTTCGTAGTCCGCTTAGCTTTTCTTATCCCCTTTTAACGTCCCTCTTAATGTCAATATACTGATTCGTAAGATGACCTCACCTCTTTGATACGCCTATAAATTCCTTTCTTCTGCCCTAAAAGATATTTGAGCCTATTATTCATCCATTTTGGGTCATTTCTATTCGATCTAATTTCTTTATATGGGATAAATGTTCTTTGGGCAGCATGTATAGTGTTCAGAAAACTGTCATATTGATAGCTCTCTTCATTACCCCAGTCCACAGATAATAAGTGTTCTCTAAGTCCATTGTAATCTGCTAAGCGAAAATCTGGGACCGTTACTGAGTTATTCCTACTATGAAACTTCTATTCAATGCCAAAGGTAATTGATTTGTGGTCGCTTGCGAGTTCCTCTGTAATTTCTAAATTATTAACAAGGGTTTCCTTGTTTGCCAGAACTAAGTCAAGCAGATTATTTCCCTTGTAGGTTCTGTCACAAACTGCTTCAAAAAACAATCTTGAACTACTTCTAAGAAATCGTTAGATTCTAAATTCCCAGTCAAAAATTCCAATCAATTTGACTAAAATTGAAGTCACCCAGAATAACTACGTTATCGTGCATTGTGGCCTTAACAATTTCCTCCATAGTAGTCTCCCTTGGTCCCTATCTAAGTTTGGGGACGGTATATCACACCTAAAATCAATTTTTCATGCCCCTCTGAAAATTCTATCCAGACAGACTCTGTATGTGTTAATTCAGACTTTATACCCATTTATATACAACAATTTAAATGATCACGGACATAGAGTGCCACCCCACCCCCCTTCCCGATACTTCTGTCTACTTGGAACAATTTAAAACCCTGAATGTGACATTCGGCAGGCAAGTCCCGATTTTTCATATTAAACCATGTTTCAGTTATTGCAAAAACATCAATATTACCTGTACTTGCAACTACTCTCAACTCGTCCATCTTATTCCTAGCACTACGACTATTGGTGAAATATACACTTACAGACCCTCTTTTCTCTTTACCCTTCCTGCTCATTTCTGTTTTTCCCTTATACCTATTACTGTCCTTGTCACCTAGTGCCACTGGCTTTCCAATATCCACCCTATTCTGCCTATTACAAGTTCCCCTAGAATTTATAACATTACTACACTGGGACTTCACTGTTTTCCCCCCATAACTTCAGTACCCTGGTGATGGACTTCTCCTTCAGTACCCTGGTGATGGACCAGGTGCTTCGGCTCCTTCAGTACCCTGGTGATGGACCAGGTGCTTCGGCTCCCTCAGCACGCTAGTGATGGACCAGGTGCTTCGGCTCCCTCAGTACCCTGGTGATGGACCAGGTGCTTCGGCTTATTCAGTGCCCTGGTGATGGACCAGGTGCTTCAGCTCCTTCAACGCCCTGGTGATAGATCATGTGCTTCGGCATATTCAGTGCCCTGGTGATGGACCAGGTGCTTCAGCTCCTTCAGTACCCTATTTTATAGTGCCCTGATTATCAAAGCATATTCCATGGATAGAGTAGGTGGGTTGGGTAGGAGTTTTTGTTTGTGGGATTGGTTTTGGGTTTTGCCTAGTGTGGATCAGTTGGCTTGATGCAGTGTTCCTTATTTCTGTGTTCTTGTGAGTGAGAGGGGTTGGATTTGAACGGGACTTGCACAGTTGTTGGGGGGGGGAGGGGTGTTGTCGGGGCTTCTTGCTTGGATAGCGATGGGGATGGGTTGCACAAATATTTTTGTTGGTGGGTTGGTTTTGATATGGACCTGCCAAGTATGGGCCAGTAGGCCTGTTGCAGTGTTCCTCCTTTCTTATGTTCTTATAACCCATACCACTAACTTTTTCTAGTTTAAAGCCCTAACAGCTCCCTCCACTGCAGTTGCCAGTGCCCCCACCCCAGACCTAGATAAGTGAACCCCATCCCTGGCATACATGTCATTTCTGCCATAGAAGAGGTCCCAGTTGTCAATGAATGTTACTGCATTTTCCTTACAGTATTTGTCCAGCCAGCAATTGACACCAATTGCCCTGGACAACCATTCATTTCCAACTTCTCTCCTTTTCAAAATACCACATATGACAGGGTTCCCACCCTTCTTCCTAATTCTGTCTATTGCTGACCTATAGCTGCTAATCAGCTCCTCACTCCTACGTCTGCCAACATCGTTGCCTCCAGCACTGAGACAGATAATAGGATTGCTCCCATTACCTCTCATGATGGAAAAATAAACACATAAGCAGTATAATGTGATCCTTTATTGACAACGTTTCGCCCACGCAGTGGGCTTTATCGAGTCACAGACAGATCTACCTGGAAAATGAGCAACATGGAGATATATATAGGGTACAGTCAGGTGGAGAATGCAAATTATACGTTGGCGAAACATCCAGAGACCTACAAACACGCATTTCAGAACACCAGTACGCAGGCAGATCTGACGACTCAAGAAATGCCTGTGTTCAACACCGAAATTTACACAACCATTTAATCAACTACAGAAACGCAAGACTCATCGCCAGAGAAGACAACACGCAATACCGAAGAATCCTAGAATCATCACTCATCTGTATATCCAACAACTTCAACCAGAACAACGGCTTCTACAACATAGCTGAACCTATTGCCAAGAAACTTCTTCAACGCTATCCCACCTAGAACTCAAGAATGGTAAACTGCAGGTCCTTTAAAAGTCACACTATGTTTTTAACTATCACACTACTTTTGAGACTCACATGCAGCTGTCTCCACCTGACCCAGCATTCTCCACCTGACCCAGCATTCTCCACCTGACTGTACCCTATATATATCTCCATGTTACTCATTTTCCAGGTAGATCTGTCTGTGACTCGATAAAGCTCACTGCGTGGGCGAAACGTTGTCAATAAAGGATCACATTATACTGCTTATGTGTTTATTTTTCCATTGTGTCGGTATTTTATACCATTTATTTCCACCTCTCATGATGTCGTCCAGACGGCTAACAATATCCTTCATCCCAGCCCCAGGATAACACACCCTCTGCCTCCTATTCCTATCCTTAAGACAAAATTCCCTATCCATAAACTTAATCTGACTATCCCCAACTAAAACAATGTTCTTACCTCGACTGGCGGTGTGCATGACGTTCTCGACGGTCTTTGTAGAGATGGTCTTCGCTGGGATGTCTTCACATTCGTCTGATAACAAGAAGAAAGAGTTCCTGGTTTTCACAGCAGTCTCCTGGACCTTCTTCAACTTCAGCTTCGTCCCTTCAGATTCGACTAGCATCCATTCGTTGGTCTGATCATCGGCGACATTGTTCCGGGGATAATCCTTGCATATACCCTTCAAACGTTGAATCTCTCTACTAGCTTCCGTTAATTCCGCCTTCATTTGGAGATATAGCTGCTCGTAGTCGAGGGAAACCATCATCCAATCTCAGGTAGCTAATAACGGAAGCACAGCAAAGATGGTTCAGTCCACAGAGAGTACACAAGACACGTCTTCAATTTCTGTTACTATTATTACCCTGTGTTACTCGATTACTGTTATTGTTAAGATTTATGATGTCAAATCCTGAATCAATATTTTGACCCTCATTATTCACCATTTCTAAACCCATACCTCTAACTAATCCTAGTTTAAAGCCCTAACAACATCCTCAACTGAGCTAGAGAGAAATTCTACACCTGCCCTGGATAAGTGAACCCCATCCCTGGCATACATGTCATTTCGGCCATAGAAGTGGTCCCAGTTGTCAATGAATGGGACTGCATTATCCTTACAGTGTTTGTCCAGCCAGCAATTTATACCAATCACTCTGGACAGCTATTCATTTCCAACACTCCTTCTTGGCAAAATGCCACATATAACAGGGCGCTCCCCCTTCTTCCTAATTATGTCTATTGCTGTCCTGTACCTTCTAACTAAATCCTCACTTCTACGCTTGCCTACATCATTGCCTCCAGCACTGAGGCAGATAATAGGATTGATCCCATTACCGTTCATGATGTTGTCAAGCCGGCTAACAATATCCTCCATCCCAGCCCCAGGAAAGCAAACCCTCTGTCTCCTACTCCTATCCTTAAAGCAGAATGCCCTATCCATATACCTAACCTGGCTATCCCCAACAACAACAATGTTTTTATATAAATTAGACACATATGCAACGAATGGATGCTAGTCGAATCTGAAGGGACGAAGCTGAAGTTGAAGAAGGTCCAGGAGACTGCTGTGAAAGATACCCAAGTGTTGCGTATGTGTCTAATTTATAACTTGTCGGTTCTCTGAACCATTCATCTACAACAATGTTTTTACCTTCCTTTGTGTCGTTCGTCGTGACGTTACCAGTAGTCGACTCACATTCATCGGGTAGCACGGAGAAGGCATTCGATGTTTCCACAGCAGTCTCTTTCTTCTTCATCGTTTCTAACTCTCCATTCGTTTTCTTGATCTTCAACTTCGTTCCTTGAAGTCCGGCCACTGCCCAGGTTCCCTTCTTGACCTGAGGACTCACAACAGGAGGACTACTACGAATCCTCTTGTTTTCCTCCGTCAATCGCCGAATCTCAAGCTTCGCTACCCTCAATTCCTCCTTAAGCTGCTGGTAAAGTTGCTCAATGGACGGCATCTTGGTTCACTTCACAGAGCAAAAGTGGTTCAGTCCACAGAGAACCCTAGACACGTCCTCTCTGAGCTAAGAACAGATCACCTCTGAGCTAAGAACAAATCACCTCTGATCTGTTGCTGGAGTAATGGTGCGACAGGTGTTGCCGTCAGCACGTTAATGCCTAAAATCATGCAGACATGGTCGAGAGGTTCATAAGAACATAAGAACATAAGAAAGGAGGAACACTGCAGCAGGCCTGTTGGCACATACTAGGCATGTCCTTCACAATCCGTCCCACTAACAGAATATTTGCTCAACCCAATTTTCAATGCTACCCAAGAAATAAGCTTTGACAATTCTACCCACTCATGCGCGAGTCCCACTCAATTTTCACTCATTTTCCACTTGTATACCTCGATCATGTCTCCCCTCATTCTACGTCTTACAAGTGAATGTAATTTTAGGGTCTTCAATCTTTCTTCGTAAGGATGATTTCTAATGCTATGTATTAATTTAGTCATTCTACGCTGAATGTTTTCTAACGAATTTATGTCCATTCTGTAATATGGAGACCAGAACTGAGCTGCGTAATCTAGGTGAGGCCTTACTAATGATGTATAAAGCTGTAATATAACATAAGAATAAGAACATAAGAATGGAGGAACACTGCAGAAGGCCTACTGGCCCATATAAGGCAGGTCCTTATCAAAACCACCACTACCTAAGAATTTACTCCTGTACTCACGACACTAATCAAACCCAGCCCCTCCCACTCATATATTTGTCCAATCTCTTTTTAAAGCCACCCAAGGTCCTAGCCTCTATCACCCTACTCGGAAGATTGTTCCACGCATCTACAACTCTGTTCGAAAACCAGTACTTGCCTATGTCCTTTCTAAATCTAAATTTATCCAATTTAAATCCGTTATTTCTCGTTCTTACTTGGTTCGATATCCTCAGTATTTTAATAATATCTCCTTTGTTTATGCCCATCATCCACTTGTACACCTCGATGATATCTCCCCTCATTCTACGTCTCTCCAGAGAGTGGAAATTCAATGCTCTAAGTCTATCTTCATACGGGAGATTTCTTATACTGTAAATCATTTTAGTCATTCTTCTTTGTATGTTCTCCAATGAATCTATATCCATCCTGTAGTAAGGAGACCAAAACTGAGCTGCATAATCCAAATGAGGTCTCACTAGTGATGTATAGAGCTGTAAAATAACTTTTGGACTTCTGTTGCTTATACTTCTTGAAATAAATCCTAGTAATCTGTTAGCCTTATTGCGCACACTTAGGCACTGTTGTCTTGGCTTTAGATTTCTGCTTACCATGACTCCCAAGTCTTTTCACATTCTGTATGATCAAGCTCAACTTCACCTAGTTTATAAATTCGAGGGATATTTTCATTACCAACGACTAGCACCTTACACTTGTCCACATTGAACTTCATCTGCCACTTTTCAGACCAAGACATTAATTTATCCAAATCCTCCTGGAGTTCACTGTTATCCTCCTCAGAATGAATTATACGGCCTATTTTTGTATCATCAGCAAATTTACTCATGTCACTTGCAATTCCTTCATCAAGGTCATTTATGTAAATTATGAACAACAATGGGCCCAAAACTGATCCTTGTGGAACGCCACTAGTGACAAATCCCCATTCAGATTTGACCCCATTAATGGAAACTCTATGCTTTCTATTGGTAAGCCATGCCTCTATCCATGCTAGAACTTTACCTCCTATACCATGAGCTGCCACCTTTCTTAAGAGTCTCTTGTGAGGTACTCTATCGAAGGCCTTACTGAAATCCAAGTAAACTATATCATATTCTTTATCACTGTCTACTGCCTCAAATGTTTTATTGAAAAACGTCAGTAAATTTGTCAGGCAGGAACGACCTCTCGTAAACCCATGCCAAAGTGAAAGACACTTAACATTACTTCCTATTTCTGATGTTTACTCTGAACATCAACTGAAATTGAGGCTTTTGATAAGTACCGCACCAGAGACTGTTAAAGAAAGTGGCAGCTCATGGCATTGGGGGAAAAGTGCTGTCATGGATCGAGTCATGGCTCACCAATAGGAAGCAGAGAGTGAGCATAAATGGGGTTAAATCCGAATGGGATTTAACCCCATTTATATATATATATATATATATATATATATATATATATATATATATATATATATATATATATATATATATATATATATATATATATATATATATACATATATATACATATATATACATATACGAAGAAAGATTAAAGACCCTAAAATTACATTCACTTGTAAGACGTAGAATGAGGGGAGACGTGATCGAGGTATACAAGTAGAAAATGGGTATTAACAAAGGGGATATAAATAAGGTCTTGAGGATATCTCTCCAGGAGAACCCGCAATAATGGATTCAAGTTAGATAAGTTTAGATTTAGAAAGGATATAGGAAAGTATTAGCTTGGAAATAGGGTAGTTGATGAGTGGAACAGTCTGCCTAGTAGGGTTATTGAAGCTAGGACCTTGGGTAGTTTCAAATTTAGTTTGGATAAATTCATGAGTGAGAGGGGTTGGATTTGAGTGGGACTCGCACATGAGTAAACAGAATTATCAAACCTTATTTCTTGGGTAGCATTGAAAATTGGGTTGAACAAATATTCTGTTAGTGGGACGGATAAGAACATAAGAACATAACATAAGAAAGGAGGAACACTGCAGCAGGCCTGTTGGCCCATACTAGGCAGGTCCTTCACAATCCATCCCACTAACAGAAAATTGCCCAACCTAATTTTCAATTCTACCCATGAAATAAGCTTTGAAGATTCTATTAACTCAAGTGCGAGTCCCACTCAAATCCAACCCCTCTCACTCATGAATTTATCCAACCTAAATTTGAAACTACCCAAGGTCCTAGCTTCAGTGACCCTACTAGGCAGACTGTTCCACTCATCAACTACCTATTTCCAAACCAATATTTTCCTATATCCTTTCTAAATCTAAACTTATCCAATTTGAATCCATTATTCGGTTCTCTCTTGGAGAGATATCCTCAAGACCTTATTTATATCCCCTTATTAATACCCATCTTCCACTTATATACCTCGATCATGTCTCCCTCATTCTTCGTCTTACAAGTGAATGTAATTTAAGGGTCTTCAATCTTTCTTCATACGGAAGATTTCTAATGCTATGAATTAACTTTGTCATTCGTCGCTGAATGTTTTCTAACGAATTTATATCCATTCTGTAAAATGGAGACCAGAACTGAGCTGCATAATCTAGGTGAGGCCTTACTAATGATGTATAAAGCTGTAATATAACCGCTGGACTTCTGTTGCTTACACTTCTTGATATAAATCCCAGTAATCTATTTGCTTTATTTCTTACGCTTAGGCATTGCTGACTTGGTTTGAGGTTGCTGCTTACCATAACCCCCAGATCCTTTTACATAAGAACATAAGAATGGAGGAACACTGCAGAAGGCCTACTGGCCCATACAAGGCAGGTCCTTATCAAAACCACCACTACCTAAGAATTTATTCCCGTACTCACGACACAAATCAAACCCAGCCCCTCCCACTCATATATTTGTCCAATCTCTTTTTAAAGCCACCCAAGGTCCTAGCCTCTATCACAGTACTCGGAAGATTGTTCCACGCATCTACAACTCTGTTCGAAAACCAGTACTTGCCTATGTCCTTTCTAAATCTAAATTTATCCAATTTAAATCCGTTATTTCTGGTTCTTGGTTCGATATCCTCAGTATTTTATTAATATCTCCTTTGTTTATGCCCATCATCCACTTGTACACCTCGATGATATCTCCCTCATTCTACGTCTCTCCAGAGAGTGGAGATTCAACGCTCTAAGTCTATCTTCATACGGAGATTTCTTATACTGTAAATCATTTTAGTCATTCTTCTTTGTATGTTCTCCAATGAATCTATATCCATCCTGTAGTAAGGAGACCAAAACTGAGCTGCATAATCCAAATGAGGTCTCACTAGTGATGTATAGAGCTGTAAAATAACTTTGGACTTCTGTTGCTTATACTTCTTGAAATAAATCCTAGTAATCTGTTAGCCTTATTGCGCACACTTAGGCACTGTTGTCTTGGCTTTAGATTCCTGCTTACTATGACTCCCAAGTCTTTTTCACATTCTGTATGATCAAGCTCTACTTCACCTAGTTTATAAATTCGAGGGATATTTTCATTACCACGGACTAGTACCTTACACTTGTCCACATTGAACTTCATCTGCCACTTTTGACACCAAGACATTAATTTGTCCAAATCCTCCTGGAGTTCACTGGTATCCTCCTCAGAATGAATCATACGGCCTATTTTTGTATCATCAGCAAATTTACTCATGTCACTTGCAATTCCTTCATCAAGGTCATTTATGTAAATTATGAACAACAATGGGCCTAAAACTGATCCTTGTGGAACGCCACTAGTGACTAATCCCCATTCAGATTTGACCCCATTAATGGAAACTCTCTGCTTTCTATTGGTAAGCCATGCCTCTATCCATGCGTGGAACAATCTTCCGAGTAGGGTGATAGAGGCTAGGACCTTGGGTGGCTTTAAAAAGAGATTGGACAAATATATGAGTGGGAGGGGCTGGGTTTGATTAGTGTCGTGAGTACAGGAGTAAATTCTTAGGTAGTGGTGGTTTTGATAAGGACCTGCCTTGTATGGGCCAGTAGGCCTTCTGCAGTGTTCCTCTATTCTTATGTTCTTATGTTCTTAGAACTTTACCTCCTATACCATGAGCTGCCACCTTTTTTAAGAGTCTCTTGTGAGGTACTCTATCGAAGGCCTTACTGAAATCCAAGTAAACTATATCATATTCTTTATCACTGTCTACTGCCTCAAATGTTTTATTGAAAAACGTCAGTAAATTTGTTAGGCAGGAACGACCTCTCGTGAACCCATGCTGAGATTCATTAATCAAATTATGTTCTTCAAGGTGACTTCTAATAATATCAGCTATAATTGATTCTAATTAGCATTAGAAATCTTCCTTACGAAGAAAGATTGAAGACCCTAAAATTACATTCACTTGTAAGACGTAGAATGAGGGGAGACATGATCGAGGTATACAAGTGGAAAATGGGTATTAACAAAGGGGGTATAAATAAGGTCTTGAGGATATCTCTCCAGGAGAGAACCCGCAATAATGGATTCAAGTTAGATAAGTTTAGATTTAGAAAGGATATAGGAAAGTATTGGTTTGGAAATAGGGTAGTTGATGAGTGGAACAGTCTGCCTAGTAGGGTTATTGAAGTTAGGACCTTGGGTAGTTTCAAATTTAGGTTGGATAAATTCATGAGTGAGAGGGGTTGGATTTGAGTGGGACTCGCGCATGAGTGGGTAGAATTGTCAAAGCTTATTTCTTGGGTAGCATTGAAAATTGGGTTGAGCAAATATTCTGTTAGTGGGACGGATTGTGAAGGACCTGCCTAGTATGGGCCAACAGGCCTGCTGCAGTGTTCCTCCTTTCTTATGTTCTTATGTTCTAATAATTTGCCTACTATAGATGTGAGGCTTATTGGACGGTAATTTGATGGAATTGACTTATCCCCTGATTTGAATATAGGAACTACATTAGCTATCTTCCACATCTCTGGCACAATACCAGTTAGGATGGACGTATTAAACACATTTGTTAATGGCTGACTAAGTTCCATCTTGCATTCTTTAAGTACCCTGGAAAACAACTCGTCGGGTCCCGGGGACTTATTTTGCTTCAGTTTATCTATCTGTTTGATAACCATGTCCCTCGTGACAGTAATATTAGTTAACTTGAATTCTTCAGGAACTGAATAATTGTTAATTTCTGGAATCTCATTTACGTCTTCTTGTGTAAAGACTGACAAAAAATAGTCATTAAATAGAGAACACATTTCCAGTTCGTTATCCGTCAGCTGTCCATTCCCAATTCAACCCAAAAAGTTTTTTCCAGGTGTATAACCCAAAAAGTTTTTTCCAGGTGTATTAACCCAAAAAGTTTTTTCCAGGTGTATAGAACAAAAGTTAGAGATAAGATAGGTCCCCTTAAAAATAATTATGGGTATCTTACTGACAAAGAGAATGAAATGTGCTCTATTTTTAATAATTATTTTATCTCGGTTTTCACTCAGGAAGACACTAATAATATCCCAAGAATTAGGTATTTTAGTGGGCCTGAAGAAGATAAATTATGTAGTATCACAGTCACTAGCGAAATGGTTATCAAACAGATAGACCGTTTGAAGCAAAATAAATCGCCAGGCCCTGATGAGCTTTTTTCAAGGGTTCTTAAGGAATGCAAAATTGAACTCTGTGAACCCTTAACTAACATTTTTAACCTATCTCTTCAAACAGGTGTAGTGTCTGATACGTGGAAGATGGCTAATGTAATTCCTATTTTCAAAGCAGGGGACAAGTCGTTACCATCAAATTACCGCCCAATAAGTCTAACTTCAATTGTAGGCAAATTATTATAGTCGATTATAGCTGATAACATAAGAAGCCATCTCGATAGGCATAATTTGATTAATGATACTCAATATGGATTCACCAGGGGCCGTTCCTGCCTAACTAATTCATTAACTTTTTTCAGTAAGGCTTTTGAGGCAGTTGATCATGATAAAGAATTCGATATTGTTTATTTGGATTTTAGTAAGGCTTTTGATAGAGTACCACATCAGAGACTGTTAAGGAAAGTGGCTGCTCACGGCATTGGAGGAAAAGTGTTTTCATGGATCGAGTCATGGCTCACCAATAGGAAGCAGAGGGTGTGCATTAATGGGGTTAAATCTGAGTGGGGATCTGTAACAAGTGGCGTTCCACAGGGATCGGTTTTGGGTCCGTTGTTGTTTATAATATATATAAATGACCTTGACGAGGGAATTACTAGTGATATGAGCAAATTCGCTGATGACACGAAGATAGGTAGGATAATCGATTCAGACGTAGATGTCACGGAACTTCAGGAGGATTTAGACAAACTCAATTCCTGGTCAGAAAAATGGCAGATGCAGTTCAATGTAGATAAATGCAAAGTTCTAAAGCTCGGGAATGTTCATAACCCTAGCACCTACCAGCTTAATAATGTTGAACTCAGCCGTACAGAATGCGAAAAGGATCTGGGGTTATGGTAAGTAGCAACCTCAAACCAAGTCAGCAATGCCTAAGCGTAAGAAATAAAGCAAATAGATTACTGGGATTTATATCAAGAAGTGTAAGCAACAGAAGTCCAGCGGTTATATTACAGCTTTATACATCATTAGTAAGGCCTCACCTAGATTATGCAGCTCAGTTCTGGTCTCCATTTTACAGAATGGATATAAATTCGTTAGAAAACATTCAGCGACGAATGACAAAGTTAATTCATAGCATTAGAAATCTTCCGTATGAAGAAAGATTGAAGACCCTTAAATTACATTCACTTGTAAGACGAAGAATGAGGGGAGACATGATCGAGGTATATAAGTGGAAGATGGGTATTAATAAGGGGGATATAAATAAGGTCTTGAGGATATCTCTCCAAGAGAGAACCCGCAATAATGGATTCAAATTGGATAAGTTTAGATTTAGAAAGGATATAGGAAAATATTGGTTTGGAAATAGGGTAGTTGATGAGTGGAACAGTCTGCCTAGTAGGGTCATTGAAGCTATGACCTTGGGTAGTTTCTTATGAGTTAATAGAATCTTCAAAGCTTATTTCTTGGGTAGAATTGAAAATTAGGTTGGGCAATTATTCTGTTAGTGGGATGGATTGTGAAGGACCTGCCTAGTATGGGCCAACAGGCCTGCTGCGCATGAGTGGGTAGAATTGTCAAAGCTTATTTCTTGGGTAGCATTGAAAATTGGGTTGAGCAAATATTCTGTTAGTGGGACGGATTGTGAAGGACCTGCCTAGTATGGGCCAACAGGCCTGCTGCAGTGTTCCTCCTTTCTTATGTTCTTATGTTGACGTGTTAGGTAAAACGACAAAAATGCAACTAATGTGACATTTTATTGTGGCAACGTTTCGCTCTCCAGGAGCTTTCTCAAGCCGTTACAAGCGATACATGGACACAGTGGGCTATTATATACTCTCAAAGTGAGGGGAAATACTAGTGGTGGTCGAGGTAGTAGTGATATAAGTAGTAGTAGTAAATTGGATAAATTTAGATTTAGAAAGAACATAGGCAAGTACTGGTTTTGGAACAGAGTTGTAGATGCGTGGAACAATCTTCCAAGTACTGTGATAGAGGCTAGGACCTTGGGTGGCTTTAAAAAGAGATTGGACAAATATATGAGTGGGAGGGGCTGGGTTTGATTGGTGTCGTGAGTACGGGAATAAATTCTTAGGTAGTGGTGGTTTTGATATGGACCTGCCTTGTATGGGCCAGTAGGCCTTCTGCAGTGTTCCTCCATTCTTATGTTCTTATGTTCTTATGAGTGAGAGGGGTTGGATTTGAGTGGGACTCGCACTTGAGTTAATAGAATCTTCAAAGCTTATTTCTTGGGTAGAATTGAAAATTAGGTTGGGCAATTATTCTGTTAGTGGGATGGATTGTGAAGGACCTGCCTAGTATGGGCCAACAGGCCTGCTGCAGTGTTCCTCCTTTCTTATGTTCTTAATTTTCAGAGGTCCTACCTTTTCCCTCACCTTCGTCCTATACACTTGAAAGAACCTTTGGGAGGAAATTGTTAAGGCCACTTTGGGAGGAAATTGTTAAGGCCACTTTGGGAGGAAATTGTTAAGGCCGCTTTGGGAGGAAATTGTTAAGGCCACAAGACACGATAACGTAGTAATTCTAGGGGACTTATACTTTAGTCAGATTGATTGGAATTTCATGACAGGGAATTTAGAATCTAACGACTTTTTAGAAGTAGTTCAGGATTGCTTTTTGAAGCAGTTTGTAACAGAACCTACAAGGGGAAATAACCTACTTGACTTGGTTCTGGCAAGCAAGGAAACCCTTGTTAATAATTTAGAAATTACAGAGGAACTCGGCTCAAGCGACCACAAGTCAATTACCTTTAGCATTGAATGGATGTATGATAGTAGGGATAATTCAGTAATGGTCCCAGATTTTCGCTTAGCAGATTATAATGGACTTAGAGAACACTTATCAACTGTGGACTGGGGTGAAGAAGAGAGGTATCAATATGACAGTTTTCTTAACACTATACAGGCTGCCCAAAGAACATTTATCCCGTATAAAGAAATTAGATCAAGTAGAAATGACCCAAAATGGATGAATAATAGGCTCAAATATCTTTTAGGGCAGAAGAAAGGAATTTATAGGCGCATAAAAGAGGTGAGGGTCATCTTATAAATCAGTATACTGACATTAAGAGGGACGTTAAAAGAGGAATAAGAAAAGCTAAACGGGACTATGAAATTAAAGTTGCTAGGGATTCAAAACTAACCCAAAAAGTTTTTTCCAGGTTTATAGAACAAAAGTTAGGGATAAGATAGGTCCCCTTAAAAATAACTTTGGGCATCTTACTGACAAGGAGAATGATATGTGCTCTATTTTTAATAATTATTTTCTCTCAGTTTTCACACAGGAAGACATTAATAATATCCCAGTAATTAATTTTTACAGAGGCCCAGAAGATGATAAATTATGTAATATCACAGTCACTAGGAAATGATTATGAAACAGCTGGACCGACTGAAACAAAATAAATCGCCGGGTCCTGATGAGCTTTTGCAAGGGTTCCTAAGGAATGCAAAATGGAACTCTGTGAACCAATATCTAACATTTTTAATTTATCTCTTCAAACAGGTGGTGTCTGATATGTGGAAGATGGCTAATGTAATTCCTATTTTTAAAGCAGGGGACAAGTCACTACCGTCAAACTACCGCCCAATAAGCCTGACCTCAATTGTAGGCAAATTACTAGAGTCAATTATAGCTGATATTATTAGAAGCCATCTAGATAACCATAATTTGATTAATGATACCCAGCATGGATTCACGAGGGCCGTTCCTGCCTATCTAATTTATTAACCTTCTTCACTAAAGCTTTTGAGGCTGTTGATCACGATAAAAATTCGATATTGTTTATTTAGACTTTAGTAAGGCTTTTGATAGAGTACCGCACCAGAGACTGTTAAAGAAAGTGGCAGCTCATGGCATTGGGGGAAAAGTGCTGTCATGGATGAGTCATGGCTCACCAATAGGAAGCAGAGAGTGTGCATAAATGGGGTTAAATCCGAATGGGGACTTGTAACAAGTGGTGTTCCACAGGGATCAGTCTTAGGCCCATTGTTATTTATAATATATATCAATGACCTTGATGAGGGAATTACTAGTGATATGAGCAAATTCGCCGACGACACGAAGATAGGTAGGATAATTGATTCAAACATAGATGTCATAGAACTTCAGGAAGATTTAGACAAACTTAATTCGTGGTCAGAAAAGTGGCAGATGCAGTTCAATGTAGATAAATGCAAGGTTCTGAAGCTCGGAGTGTCCATAACCCAAGCACTTATAAGTTAAATAACGTAGAACTTAGCCATACAGATTGCGAGAAGGACTTGGGGGTGATGGTAAGCAGCAACCTTAAACCAAGACAGCAATGCCTAAGCGTACGTAATAAGGCAAATAGATTACTGGGATTTATATCAAGAAGTGTTAGCAACAGAAGTCCAGAGGTTATATTACAGCTTTATACATCATTAGTAAGGCCTCACCTAGATTACGCAGCTCAGTTCTGGTCTCCATATTACAGAATGGACATAAATTCGTTAGAAAATATTCAGCGTAGAATGACTAAATTAATACATAGCATTAGAAATCTTCCTTACGAAGAAAAATTGAAGACCCTAAAATTGCATTCACTTGTGAGACGTAGGGGGGGACATGTCGAGGTATACAAGTGGAAAAGGGTATTAACAAGGGGTATAAATGGGGCTTGAGGATATCTCTCCAAAAAGAACCCAAAATGGATTCAAGTTAGATGTTTAGTTTTAAAAAAAGGATATGGAAATATTGGTTTGGGGAAAAGGGTAGTTGATGGGGAACATTCCATAGGGTTTTGAGGTAGGACCTTGGGTAGTTTCAAATTTAGGTTATAAATTCATGAGTGGAGGGGTTGGGGGGGGACTGGGCATGGGGAAATTTCAAAGCTTATTTTTGGGTACTTTGAAAATTGGGTTAGCAAATATTCTGTTATGGGATGGTTGAGGGACCTGCCTAGTATGGGCCAACAGGCCTGCTAATTTCCCCTTTCTTATGTTCATGAAAAGACTAAATTAAAATAGCATTAGAAATCTTCCTTACGAAAGATTGAAGCCCTAAAATTTTTCACTTGTAAGACAGAATGGGGGAGACATGATCGAGGTATACAAAAAATGGGTTTTAAAAAAGGGGGAAAAATAAGGTCTTGAGGATATCTCCCAAAAACCCGAATAATGGTTCAAGTTAGATAAGTTTAGATTTAGAAAGGAAAAGTTTGGTTTAAATGGGTAGTTGATGAGTGGAACAGTCTGCCGGGGGGGTTATTAAGCTAGGACCTTGGGTAGTTTAAATTTAGGTTGGATAAATTTGAGTGAGGGGGTTGGATTTGGGGGACCCGATGGGGGTAAATTTAAAGCTTATTTCTTGGGTAATTGGGGTTGAAAAATTTATTCTTTAGTGGGATGGATTGTAAACCCCGTGGGGGCCGGGCCTGGGGGTGCCCCTTTCTTATTTCTTTTTAAACCCTTTTTTGGATTTTTTGATTCTTAGAACCTTAATCTCATAGCCCGTTTAGCCTTTCTAACCCTTTTTTTTACTTTTTTTTTCAACTGAACATATTGGTCAAAGGTTAACATCTCCTCTTTTGATCCCAAAAATTTCCCTTTTTTTCCCCCCTAATAGATGTTTTGCCTCCTGTTAATCCTTTTTGGATCGTTATTATTTACCAAATTTTTTTGGGGAATAAATATACTCTGTGCATTTTTAAAAAAAAAAATCATAAACCAGATCCCTGTTCTTAGCTAGATTCCCCAGTCGAGATTAACAGGTGTTCCCTAATCCCCAAAATAATCGGGAGCGAAAATCGGAACTTTTACCGTATTATCCCTATTCTCTACCCCATTTTATTAAAAGAAAGGTTTTTGATCACTTGGGCCCAAACTCTTCAGTGATCCCAGATTTTCGGGTTTCTTTATTTGACAAGACTAGGTCAGCAAATTATTACCTCTGTAGGCTCCGTCACCCTGCTTCAGAAAACAGCCTGAACTACTTCCATAAAGTCACTGGACCCCAGATTCCGGTCAAAAAAACCCCCTCAATTTGACTAAAGTTAAAACCCCCACTTCCCGTTATTGTGTAGAACCCAAAATTTCGCCCAAAAAAAGTCTCCTCTATCGTGACCAAGCCTGGGGGTGGTATATTACACCTACAATCATTTTTTTTGACCTTCTAGAAACTCCCCAAACAGATTCTGTTAATGACCCCTCTATTTTTTCCGTTTTTATGCAGCAATTTATATTTTTTTATAATCAACCCCCCCTTTTCCCCTTATATCTATCTACATGGAACAACTTAAACCCTGAATGCTTGAATCATACCCGCTCTTTTTATTATACCATTTTCGTTATTCTGCATCAAATTAGAAAAGCTACCCGTAATTCGTTAAATTTTTTTTCTGGCGCTTCGACAGTTAGTGAAAAAAAACATTGAGATGTATCTTCTTGTAACCTTTTTTTATATTAGTTTTTTTGGTTTAAAATTTTTTCATTATTCCCCCGTGTTACTCGATTCTTTTTAAGATTTATGATGTAAAAACCTGAATCAATTTTTTTACCCTCATTATTCACCATTCCAAAATTCTGCCCTGAGTTAACTTTTTAAGCTGGTGGGTGCTAGGGGTTTTGAACTTCCCGGTTTGAACTTTTCATTTATCTACATTGAACTGCATCTGCCATTTTCTGACCGGAATTGGTTTCAAAACCTCCTGAAGTTCCGTGACACCCTTTTAATCATTTCCCCCCTATCTTCGTGTCATCCGAAATTTTCTCATATCATGTAATTCCCTCGTCAAGGTCATTTTTATTTAAAAACAAAAAGGGGCCCCAAAAACCCATCCCTGTGGAACGCCACTTGTTACAGACCCCCAGTTTCCCCTTTAATCTGCTTCCTATTGGGACCATGACTCGACCCCTAAAACACTTTTCCCAATGCCGTGAGCACCCCTTTTATTAACAGTCCTGATGTGGTACTCTATCAAAGCCTTACAAAATCCAAATAAACAATTCAATTCTTTATCATGATCAACTGCCTCAAAAGCCCATAAAAAAAATTAATAAATTAGTTAGGCGGAAAGGGCCCCCGGTGAATCCATGTTGAGTATCATTAATCAAATTATCCTATCGAGAGGGTTTTTTGTTATAAAAACTAAATCACTTTTAAAATTTTTCCCTAAGTTAGACTTATTGGGGAATTTGATGGAACATTGCCCCCTGCTTTAAAAATAAATTACATTAGCCATCTTATTAACACTACACCTGTTTGAAGAATGGTTAAAAATGTTAGTTAAGGGTTCACAGAGTTCAATTTTGCTTCCTTAAAAGAACCCTTAAAAAAAGTCATCAGGGCTGGTGATTTATTTTTTAAACGGTCATCTGTTTTAAATTTTTAGTGACTGTGATACTACAAAATTTATCTTCTTCAGGCCCAAAAAAATACCAAATTCTTTTTATTAGTGTCTTCCTAGGAAAACCGGAAAAATAATTTTAAAAATAGAGCACATTTCATTCTCTTTTATAGATCCCAAAATTTTTTTTTGGGGATATCTTATCTCAATTTTGTTCAAAACCGGGAAAAAAATTTTTGGGTTTTTTTTCAATCCCGCAACTTTAATTTCGTGTCCGGGCTTTTCTTCCCCCTTTTTAATGTCCCTCTTAATGTCAATATACTGATTAAAAAGATATCACCTCTTTTGATACGCCATAAATTCCTTTTTTTCCCCCAAAAAGATATTTGAGCCTATTATTCACCTTTTGGGTCATTTCTATTCGATCAATTTCTTTATATTGGATAAATGTTTTTTGGGGCAGCATGTATATGTTCAAAAAACTTTATATTATTTTCTTCATTCCCCCAGTCCCAGATGATGGGTTTTAAGTCCTTTAATCGCTAAGCAAAAAGGACCACTGAGTTATTTTTTCCAAAAATTCCATTCAATCCCCAAAGGAATTGATTTTGCTTTTGGGTTCCTCAATTTCAAAAAATTTTAACAAGGGTTCCTTGTTTCCCAGAACTAACAAAGTTATTTCCCTTGTGGGTTCTGTCACAAACTTTAAAAAACAATTTGAACTCTTCTAAAAAATCTTGATTCTAAATTCCCAGTCAAAAATTCCAACAATTTGACTAAAGTTGAAGTCACCCAGAATAACTACGTTTTTGGGCATTTTGGTTTTAAAAATTTCCCCCCCTAGTAGTCTCCTTGGTCCCATCTGTTTGGGGACGGTATATCACACCTAAAACAATTTTTATGCCCCCCTGAAAAATTTTATCCCGACAGACTCTTTGTTTTTCAGACTTTTTACCCCCTTTTTTTACAACAATTTAAATGATCACGGGCATGAGTGCCACCCCCCCCTTCCCGTCTTCTGTCTATTTCTTTAACCCGAATTGCATTCGGACAAGTCCCCTTTTTATATTAACCATGTTTATTACAAAAACATTAAAATTTTTCCCAACTCTCTCAACTCGTCCTCTTATTCCTACAAAACTATTGGTGAAAAACAAAGACCCTCCTTTCTCTTTCCCCCTTTCCGCTATTTTGTTTTCCTTATACCTATTCTGTCCTTGTCACCTAGTGCCACTAGCTTTCCAAATCCACCTTATTCCTATTCTAGTTCCCCCAAATTTATAACATTTTTTTCACTGGGACTTCCCCTTTTATAAAAACCCCTAACCTGTTTAAAGCCCAACAGCTCCCCCCCCTGCAGTTGCCAGTCCCCCCCCCCCAGACCTAGATAAGTGAAACCATCCCGGCATACATTTTTCTGCTAAAAAGGTCCCAGTTTAATGAATGTTACTGCATTTTCCTTCAGTATTTGTCCAGCCGCAATTGACACCAATTGCCCCAATTGTTGTTTAATTTATTATTAAATTCTTCCCAAATTTTATTAATTTAAATGTCCAATTTATATAAACCAAAAAAATATTCATATTATTTTAAAAAATTTTTTTGAAACATGATTCTATTTGGGGAAAAAATGGTATAAAATACCAACAATGGAAAAATAAACATAAGCAGTATAATGGTCCTTTCTTTACACGTTTCCCCCGCAGTCTTTATCAGTCCCGAAATCACCCGGAAAAAAAACATGAGTATTTAAAATTTAACAGGGGGAGAATGCTGGGTCAGGTGGGAATCTGCATGTGACAGTCTTCAGTTTTAAAATTTGGCAAAGGCCTGCAGTGTTCCATTCTTTTTCTATTGGGTCGATGAAAAGTTTCTTGGAATAGGTTCAGCTATGTTGTAAAACCGTTGTTCTGGTTGGTTTTGGATATGCAGATAAGTGATGATTCTAGGATTCTTCGGTATTGAGTGTTTTTTTTCTCTGGATGGTCTTGCGTTTCGTAGTTGATTAAATGGTTTTTGAATTTCGGTGTTGAACATGCATTCCTTGAGTCGTCAGATCCTGCGAACTGCTGTTCTGAAAACGTGTTTGGAGGCTCAGGATGTTTCCCAGTATAATTTTGCACCAACAAGGGATTTGTACACCCCCGCAGTGGTTAAGCTTTTCCCTGTTCTGGTAATGTCCTTGATGGTGGTGGATGTAGGTGGATACTGGAATGGGGTATTGGAAAAAAATTAAATTTTTTTGGAAAGGAGTTGGTGGGGGGGACTATGTATTTTTCTCAGCAGTGTCTTCTCTGGGGGTGTTGAAGATTTTAATGCCCTCGCTACAGTTTTAATGAAGTGGGGGATAGTGAATTTTTGGAAAAAATTGTTCAATGAGGAGCATTCTTCTTCAAGGAACTCACTGCTGCATCCTACCTATGAACAAAGCTAAAAATTTATGGAATAATATTATAAAAAAACTTTTTTTTTAGCTACTAATAAAGATTTCAATAATATAATTTAAGTGAAAAAAAATTACTATTAAACCGCCCTTTAAAAAAAAACTCTTTACCGTGGGGCTACGGTGGTAGGTGCCTCTGGCTAATTTCATTCTACTTCCTGTTTGGTGTAATAGCCTCCACGAGCGTATTTATATTTTGTTACCACAACAGTGGTAATGAATCAATAACAAAACAGCAACTAAGGATTCGAACCCATGTCTTTTGGTCCTCCTCATGGTGGCGAAAATTAAAATGACGCAAAAACCCTCAGGACCCCAATCCAAAAGAATCACGCAAAAAGCAGAGCTGGGTTTTTTTCTGAGATCGGGGACCCCCCTCTGGTAGTCAGAGACTCCTGGTAGTCGGGAAACTACCAGGGCAATTTTTTTGTAATCTGGTTTTGTCATTTTAAGGAAACCTCCAAAAATCTAGAAATCACTGAAGAACTTTGTCAGGTGATCACGGGGCTCTTCATTTACTTTGATAAATGAATCACGTCCGCAACATTTTGAGTATTTTATTCAAAACTTTGGGCCCGGGTCAATGGTTTCTTCAGCCCAACGCAGAAGCGTTGGAAGACGGGGGTGTGAGGTAATCAGTCCCTTTTTTTGGGGAGTCGATGTGTTCAGTCCATAAATTTCCCCAAAAGATGAAAAAAAGTTGGTGGAACGCGACATGTACTGCTGATATAATACTGGAGTCCCCTGACACATGGGTGAGTCACCTGACACAGGGGTGAGTCACCGGGAAACATGGTGAGTCCCCAAAACAAAAAAAGGTAGTCAACTAACAGGGGGTTGGAGTCACAACTTTGGGTTGGGTCACCTGACACAGGGGGGAGTCACCTGACACATGAGTGGCCCCCTTTGACACAGGGGGAAAAGCCCCCTAAACACATGGGGGGGAGTCACCTGACACATAAAGGGGGAGTCACCTGCACATGAGGTGGATCCCCTGACACATGGGGTAGTCACCTGAAAATTAGGTGATCACCTGATCATGAAAATGACCCCCTGACACATGAGGGTAGTCACCTATGGAAGGAGGTCTTATAGGTGGAAACCCCAAAAAAATCCCTGGATCAAGGCTCGGGGGGTGTTGCTTTCTGACACATCACACGGGTTCATTTTTTCTTGTAAAACGACAAGAAATTATTATAAAAAAGGGGCATATTTTCTGTTCATTACCCATCTTCCCCCCAAAAAAACTTTTTGGATTTTTTTTTGATTTTAGCAACTTTAATATCATGGGTTAGCTTTCTTAATCCCCTCTTTACATCTCTTTTAAAAAAAACATAAAATTAATCCTCTCTGGATGCCATAAATTCCCCTTTTGTCTCCCAATGAATTCGTAATATCTAGTCATTCATTGGGGTTTTTTATTGACATAATTTCTCTAAAAAACATATATATTTTGAGCATTGTACATTAAAAAAAAAGTTCATTTAATCCCCTTGTTTTGTAAACATCATTTCATCTTTTAAAAAAATTTAAAAATATCTTGAGTTAAGACTACACAAGTGTCCCCTGCGATTGTAAAACCCTCTCTCACACACTGAGGGGTTTGGTTTTATCCCTCTTGTGGAAACATTAGGGACGTGTTTCCCTAAGACACCTGCTTCCCCTGTTCACCTAATAAAAAAAGGTACCTGGGTGTTAGGCGACTGGTGTGCGTCGCATCCACCTGGTTCCCCCGGGATTCCGGGATCAACGCCCCCCGGGGGGGGGCCACGATTAGGCCTCCCGGTGGATTGATCAACCGGCTGTTACTGCCCGCCCTGTCCCCGTACGAACCAACTCCCATCCCCGGGGGCCCAAATTTAAGTATCTGTCAGCTCCCCCGAAAAGGGGCCGGAGCCTATTTGGTAAAATTTCCCCCATGGATAGGCTGTTGGGGAAAACTTAGGGCCCCGGGCGCTTATTTGTTTTCAATTTCACCTGCTTTAAACGGAGATGTTAATGTACACCAGTACATTGGATTAGTATTTTTTTTTTTTAAAGTTTTTCATTTTCCATCCTATAATTTTTTGCAGGTTTTTATCTGGCATTGTTGTGATCCTTAAAAATGGATCTCAGATATTGCCACTCCCAGGTCCCTCACATTTTTTTTTGCTCTATTTTGATCGAGTTTGTAGTATACTCAGTTCAAAATTTTTCTACTCAAATTTCCAAAAAGGGGTAGTTGGGTTTTTCTTCATTGACATCATATTTTTTTTGGGTTCCTATTAAAACTTGGTTTATATGTACTTGGAGGTTAACTTTTTCCCCAATAGATGACAGTCTCATGCAGATCCGGGGTTTTTTTGAAAAGGGTTTACGGGACTGTGGTTACCCCCTGTCGATGTCTGATATGAGGATGAGGGGAAAAGGTGGGGGAAAAAAATTTGCCTTGTGAAACAGAGCTTTTTTACTATCAGCTTCCGTTAACTCAGTTTCCCTACTCTTTGTGTTCAATTGGTTAAAAATTGAAGATCCACCTACTTTGCAAATTATCCCTTTGCCAAAAATTTTTTGAGCTATTACGCCATGATCCCCCTTTTCAAAGGCTTTTACAAAATCTGTGTATATTACATTTTTTTTTTTTGTTTTTTTGGGGCAAGGGCCCTTTTCATAGTGATACAGTAGTTGCGGGGCGGAGGACCTGCTCTGAACCCATGTTGCCCTGGATTGGGGGTTTTTTTGGGGAAACAAGGTGGTTTTTCAATAGTGCTTCTTAGCACTCTTTAAAAATTTTTTTTTATTTGGGCGTTAAAAATATTTTCAGTTTTTAGGAACTTTTTTCCCCCAGGGTGGGGCTATATCCCCCGTTTTTAGGGCTGTAATTTATTCGGGGGGTTTTTTGCAGTTCCCCAATGAACACAGAGTTCCCGAGTCTGAGCCGGGCTGAGTGCCAAAGGGCATGTTTTTAATGGTTTCTCAAAGTTTGACATTACATTGATGGAGTTTTTTGGGGTGATTCATGAAAAAATATTTTGATTGTTGATCTTTAAACTGATTAGTTTCTCCTAAATACAGAGTCGTTTTGGGATTTCCCTCCCTTATTTTTTTGGTTTTCATCTTTTTAAATCCGATCTTGTCTGAGCAAGGGGGATACTAGATATAGTATTTGTCTTGTTTTTTTAAGAAAAAAACCCTTTGGAATTTCTTTCAATTTTTTTTCCTTTTTTTTTCCTCCTGTCTCTCCTGGATCCTATCCTGGAGTTTTGGAGAAAAGGGGTTCCCGGGGAACCCCCCTGCGGGGCCCCGGGGGGTGA
>WNWK01011886.1:0-62281 GCA_009830355.1 Cherax destructor | reverse complement strand
GGTTGGGACATTGCTGCCTCCACCACCACCACCACTATATGTAGGGCCATGGTCAGTGGCCCTTATAAACCAATAACATATCACCAGTCCTAAATTCGTAATGACATACAGGGTACCTCATTTATTTTTTTCGTTTGAGAAGTGTACAAGGCCATTCCAAACGAATTTATCCCCATAAGGAAGAATTTAGACTAGCCCTTTTTACCCCCCCAAAATATATTACAAAAGCTTTTAAAAAAAATAAACAAAAAAAGGGGCGTTTTTGGGGACCATCGAACCGAGGTACCACTGTTTTTTTTATTCATTCTAGAGTATACATCATGTTTCTAGTTATTAATACAGGGGACCCCCAGTCAAAAACCCCCGGGAAATCGTACATTTATGTAAGTAAATTTTTAAAGGGTTTTGTGGAAAATATTTTTGGGGGTCAAATAGACAAACCCCTCGTGAAATTTTTTTTAAAGGGGAGAAAATTGGGTAATGGCATTAAAGACTCGGGAGTGAATTTTTTCAAACTCGGGGTCCACTTATTGTTTATTATGTCATATTAGATGAATTTGAAGATAAAAAGCCGTAGAGCTGATATTAGTGTCAAATTGAAGCATTTTGTCCTGCCCCAAACAAACTCCTCCCTCTCTCCCCCTTTCCGTCTTCCATACACCAACAAGATCCCAATAAAGGTAAGTGTGATATTAAATGTTCATTTATACATGTTATTAGTGCTTTATATTTATTTGTCATTATTTTCTTATGTAAATCTATATTTAATCTCTTAAAAAAAATTTTTTTTAATACTCCTGGGTGTCTGAAACGGATTAATTGAAACATTATTTCTTATGGGGAAATGGTTTTTGTTTTCCGTTTTTTAGTTTCACCCATCCTCGGGAACGGATTAAACACAAAAAACCAAGGGCCCCTTAAATGAAAAAGATGAACAAGGGCTTTTTAGTATTTTGCTCTCCAGGAACTCCTGGGGGCGAAACATTTCCACAATAAAATGTTCCATTACCAGAAACCGACTATTAAAACAAACACCAGCACATCCTTTAACTTAGTTTTAAGGTTTCCCGACGGTTTCTTTCGTTGAGTTGAACGGCCTTAATAATGTCACATATTTTTGATTTGGGGTTACGTTTTGGTAGTCTCCCTTACAGGGTCCAACTGATGTGGAGATTTTCCCCAAACACATCCATTAACCATTTTGGAGAGTTTGGGCCCAACCCACAAAAAAAATCTGCACACCCTTCTCAAGCAAAAAACTCCTTCAGGGGAAGTTGTCATAGGATGTGGGGGAGCTGCAGGGGTCCCAGTGTTCTGTAAGACAAGACAAAACACAAGGTACAGAATCATAATTTCATTTCTGAATCTGTCTTTACTACATTACTGTTTGTTTAAAATATTGCAGCTTTTTCCCCATGTCGCTTGATAAAGGAGGTGAAAGAAAATTATATTCAAGAGATTTTTTAGGTTATTCAGCACTTTTTTTGATTAAAAAAGGAGAAAACACAAACATACCAACTCAATAAAACTACCCATTAATTTTAAAACGAAACAAAAGGGAAAAAAAAAAGGTTAAATCCAGTATCTGTTAAAAATTCATTAAAATGTTAATCTCTAAGGACTAAGATTTTGCAGGAAAATTGCAGAAAAAAAGCCCCCCCCCAAAAAATGACACGGGAAACATCATCATTTTGTTATTTGTTCTTTTTTCCGGGAAATCTTGTGGAGACGACCAGGGGATAATTCTTCCCAGTGACTTCCCTCATTCCTTCCAGGCTCAGACTTTCCTTCAAGTACATTTTCATTATATATACAGCAGCCCCAAACACATACACAGAAAAAAGGGAGAGAGGGGGAAAAATTTTTTATTCAATCAATAAAACCCCTGGCTCAAAGGAGAAAAGATGGGGCCACCAGCACCAACAGCCAAGCTGATCAGATCATTTATAGTCACCCCTCTGATAATATTTTTAGTAACTCCACAACTTATTTTCCCCACTACAATACTCTGCATAATATTTACACCACACATTGCCCCTTTTACACGCATCTCCACTGCCCCAACCTTTTCCTTGCAGCAGCATTTACAACCCCTGCTTACACCCAAAATTTTTGGGGCCACTATACTTTGACCTCCCTTCTTGCCTCCAAAATAACGTTTTTTTTCTCCACAGATATCTCAATCCCACTTTTTTGCTTCATTTCAAGTTATCTGCATAATTCATGGCAGACATGGCAGAATATACAACCCCATTCAGATACTATGAATACTTAGGGGGATCCATTTCCATAAGGCACTGTTTATGATGAACACTCCACACATTAGGGGATAACAAGTGTCCTGAGTAAGAGGGCAGGATGAGGTATGGAAGGGTAGAGGAAATCCATTTGATGTTAGGAAAGGATTAAGTTGGTTTAAATTTCTTGTACTAAGAGTCCTCAACACAAGGGAAACTCTGTACTAAAATTTTTGTTAATAAATTCCGAAAAGGAGGAATACATGAAAATTACTTGTTTTGATAGACCACTGCCTGTGGATCATCATCTGAGAGTGGAATGAGTCTTGGATACAATGGAACAAACTTCACGGGTTTACGAACGATACATTTGGGAGCGCTCATCACAAGGTCGTCATGCCCCCCCTAACTGCATAAATTTGCTAAGGCAAAAAATACAATGGCAATAGCTTCATCAATTCTGGCAAGATGAGTTGTCCAGCAGATGATGGCGATGCAAAATTTTTTTTCTATAGCAGGTAATATTTACCCTTTTCAATCAAATTATCCTTTCCGAAAACAGACAATTATTTTAATATTAACATTTGTACAACACTCTTAAAAACAAATTTTATGGTTTAAATCTTATAGTATTACATCTGCACTAAATTACAGAAAATGTAGTTACATTGCATCAGTACACCATTAGGGTAGTACTATTGATATGGGAACAACCGTTCTACTAAGTGCATTTCAATCATTTTTTTTTGCTATTTAACAAAATTACACTGTATATATTTCACATCTTTTAATTTTTTAACAAAAATGGTTATGAACCTACCGTTATATAAAATATATAACACCAGATGAGGAAAAAAAAGAGGAATTATTAGACCAAATTTGGCCCAAAAAAAAATTATGGAGTGCACTCCCAAAAAATGAATGGGTGAAAAAAAACTAGGGAAACTTTGGGGTAGGAAAAGGGTTAAAGACTAGTGTGATTAGGAAAATTGAGAGGAAATACAATAGGGGCCCCCCTTTTCGGTGTTTTGCCACGGGGGTTCCACTAATACGGTTCAGTGGACCCCCGAATTCGAAATTTTGCTCTTAGTAAATTTTGCCTATCTTAACGTTTTTTTTTTCAAAATCTGCCCTGCAGATCGTCATTTGCCTACAATCAGTCGGCCCGGGCGCGTTAGCGGGCCCCCCAGCGCAACGCCACACAAACACTCAGTGTCAGTGTGCCATTGTTTGACAGTGACCATCACCTCCCATTTTGATACATTTCGAATATTCCATTTTTTTGTGCTTGAACCTAAATAACCACCTTGGGCCCAAAAAAAGCTTCTAGTGCCAGCCCTAGGTAAAAAGGTGAGAAACACTATAGAATTGAAAGAACCTTAAAAGACAGTGGACCCCGGGTTTTTTTAATTAAACCGTTAGAAGTGATAAAACCAAAAACATTTAAATCCCTTTTTCCCCAAAAAAATAATGGAAACAAAACCGTTCCCGACACCCAAAAGTTTAAAAAAAAATTTTGTACATTTAACCTTTCAGGGGCGGACCCCAATTCTTAAAATACATTTAATTACACAGAAAACAATGAGACATGAAGAATAAAAAATAATAACATGACACCTTTTTGAAGAGTTGGTGATGTGTTGAAGGGGGAGGAGGGAGAGGATGGAAGAGTTGCTATTTTTTGGGAAGGAGAACCCCCTTCCATAAAGACTTCAGGTACCAAGCCCTTTTTCCGGGTTTTTTCCCTTTTTTTTTTAATTCCACCAGGATCAGCAGTCACTGGGCCTTTTCGCTCAAAAAAAATGTTCCAGAAATTCTGTTTCTGGCGTATGTTTGGAATTGTGCCGTACAGGGGGTGTGTTTTGGGGGCAGGGCAAGATATCCTTTAATATGAAACTAATAACACAGCTTATTTATCTGTCCACCCTCTATATATTAAAAAATATTAATAACATAGAAACATAACATATACTCTAGAATGAATAAAATATGTCATTACAATGGAATAATGACGAAATGTATCGATGAACGTGTGGGGTGACCCCTCGCTGGTAAACATTGGGACACTGACTCTAAATGGGTTTGGGGACTGGGCCGGGCGACGCGCTGGGACCCTGAGATTACAGAGTGTAATTACGATAACCAAACCAATATTTTTAAAAAAAGTTACGATTACCGAAATTTCGAACCCGATGACTAAAAACCGGTCCACAAAAAAGTGGAGGAAGAAGAGAGGGGAGAATTTCCTTCTTCAGTGATTCAGTGATTGTTTTCGATACTAAAAAGCAGGAGGTAAAGGCAAACGCCCCGCCAGCGATAAAGTGTAGCATTCAGTTAAAGGTTAAGCGATTGCAATAGAAAAGGACGACATGAAACTAACCTAACAATGTTGTTGGGTTTTAGGGAATACAACTCCGCCCTCTGCCAGCATCTCCAAGGTAAGGTAAATATTTCTTATTTATAGAGTAAAAAATTTCTTATTTATAAATTAAATTTAAAATTTCTTATTTATAAATTACGCTTGTTTCAGTGTGAATTGTGTTGTGACTATGGTGTTTCAGTGTGACTAGCACCAAAACGTATGCCACAGTGGCCCTAATAAACCCAACAAACACCCCCACCACCACCGCCGTGAAAACGTAATGACATATTTTTTTCATTCTAGAGAATATTGTGTTTCTGTGTTATTAATATTGTTTATTATGTCATATTAGACGGGGATATATAATGCCGTAGAGTTCATATTAGCCGCATATTTAACATTTTGTCCTGTTTCCAAAACTTTCCCCCTCCCCCAAAAAGAGCTTAATAAAGGTATGTAATAGTGATTTAAATGTTCATTTAGCCATTGCATTAGTGTTTATTTTATTTATTGTTTTCTGTATGTAAAATATTTAATCTCTAAAATGTATTTTGTTAATACTTTGGGTGTCTGAAACAGATTAATTTTATTTACATTATTTTTTTGGGAAAATTTTCACCATTCATAAATTTTGCCTTTTTACAAAACTCTCTGGGAACGGATTAATTCAATATTCAGGGTCCACTGATTTCAAATTAAGACCAAAACATATACGGCTACCCCTGTCTTTCTAATACGGCGTGACCCCCCCGGGTTTGTTTACACTCCTCACATCTCTTTTATTACTCGGAACCTTCCAAGATTTCAAGTGTTTTAAAGTTATTGTATATTTATATGTACAAGTACCCATCCATTCAAACGTTTGGGTTCTGACGAACAGGTCATAAGTCAAAATGCCCAAGTCGAACCTAGGAAAGCCAATATACTTAGGGCATAATGTAAAACCTTGCTAAAAAGCACAAAGAGCCCCACTTTACGGCGTTCTTTTAAATTGGGAATTCAAATTATCCAAAATTTTCTATAAGAAGGGTCTTTAAAATGGGGAGCCACCCGGTTTGTTTAATTTCCGTGAGCACATCTCTATTTTTAAAAATTTCACTTTGGGAAATTAAATGTCTTTTTTTGCAAAATAGAATTTTCATTAATCCATCTATAAATTTTTTCCCAAAATAATACAGAAACTTTTTATTTAGCATATAAACAGCTGTTTATATGCTATGGGGGGGGTTGCCGGGTGGGGGGAAAAACATTATGTAATACTAATAATAATCACTTCGGGCATATTAAATGTCTTTTTTACAAATAGACATTTCCATTAATCCATCTATGTTTTTTTTTTTAAATTATGTAATAAACACACTACATAACATAAGCAAGATACATACACCCACAGTAAAAAAACTGAATAAATATGAGATTTGTTTCCCAAGCGGTTTGTGGAGTCGGAAAAATTTACATTTTCTCTAGGCAAACACCAGTTACTTAACTTTAAAAAAATTTTCCCTTTTCGTATGCCTTCACTCTATCTAAACTATTCACGACCCTGTGGGTTTGCGTTTTTTTTATTATTATAATAATAATAAAAATTCATTCACTCTAAAAATGATGTGTTGCATGAGAAGGGGAGTGTTGCTGTTTATTTATTCTGTATAACTTGTCAGTGCATCATTTCTTCAAAAATGATGTTAAATGAGAATGGAAGTGTTGGTTTTTATTCTACTTTCCACTGTGGGGACAATGTAAGATGTTTGTATGAACGGTATGAACCATAACCAGACGCTTTTTCCGTTTGTTAAATATACTTCGGGGGGGGGTGGCCAGGCGGCACCCACCCCCCCCCCACACCTGACTTTCTACAAATAAATACTTTTTACCTCACCCCACATTAAGACCATTAAGACTACAAATATTTCAAGGTAAAAATGAGTGCACTGTATATGCATTTTATCACTTAGGAGCTTAAAGGTCATAGATATTATGGGGGTGGGGGGCCAGGAGGGCTACCATACCTACCACACCTGACTTCTTACAATAAATACACTCACCTTTTTCCCTACATTAAGACTACAAAATTTTGAGGTAAAAATGAGTGTACTTTTGTGTATTTTACTTTTTTTTGTTTTTTAATGCCTAGTTCTATTGCTAACTTAATATATGTTTGTGTAAACTTATCTGGCATTTATGGGGAGAGCCGGAACCAACTGCCGAAAGGGGGCCCTACTGTACCTACAAAAATCGTTTTTACTTTTAACTAAATATTTTACTACTTTGGGGGGCCCGATGTTTTTACTTTTTTTAAACATTTTACTACTGTATGTGCTGCCAGACATACGATCATAAGTACGTTGTATGTCAGCAGGTTTAAGTCGGATGGTACTTGAAATTTGACAATTATATACTTATGTACCTGTACCTAAATATATTAATTGCTGGATGCAGGTACACATTAACTTCATAAGAGTCTTCACTTTGAAGACACCATAATAATAAATCTTGGGCACATTAAAGCTGAAAATTTCCCCTTCCACCAGGACTCAAGTCCAACTAAATCAATTAAGGGTTTCCCCTAAACCCCCTTCACAAATTTTTCCCTGCTCACCCCCAACGATCGCGGCCCCAAAAAACCATTGCCCTTTCACTCCATTACACGCCAAAATGCTTGGGGAAGCCCAACCCCTGCCCACAAAACCCTTCCCCCTCCTCCAACCTTTTCTAGGACACCCCCCCCCCTTCCTTCCCTCGATTTATACGTTTCCAAGTCTTCCATTTTGATCCATTCTCCTTACCAAACCACCTCAACAACCCCTTCAGCCTTGAAAAACTTTTAGTAACACCACACCTTCCCAATTTCCACAACAATTTTCTGCAAAAATTTTTAAACCCACATTGCCCTTAGACAGGACATCTCCACTGCCTCCAGCCCATCCTCCTGCAGCATTTGAACCCATGCTTAAACCCCCAAAAGATGTTTACCACAAAGATTTTGAAATTTCCCCTCTTTTTTCCATGGTTTGTTTTTTTTCCCCACAAAACCCCAAACCCCCACCCCCCCTTTTTTTTCCTTCAAATTCTATATTTAAACCCTCATCCTTCATAAACCCATCCGCTGACACGTCAACTCCCAAATATCTGAAAACATTTACTTTCCATAATCCCTCTCTCCAATGTGATATCCAATTTTTCTTTATTTAAATTGTTTGATACCCTCATCTATAAATATATTAAACAACCATGGTGACATTACACATCCCTGTCTAAGACCTACTTTTACCGGAAGTAATCCCCCCTCTCCTACACACCCTGAGCCTCACTATCCTCATAAAACTCTTTACAGCCTTCAGTAACCACTACCTATTCCATACACTTGCAACATTTGCCACATTGCTCCCCTATCCACTATCATGCCCCCTTTTCAAATCCATAAATGCAATGAAAACTTCACCTTTATCTAAATACTGTTACATATAGCTTCACTGTAAACACTTGATCACACATCCCCTACCCACTCTAAAGCCTCCTTGCTCATCTGCAATCCTACTTCTGTCTTACCTCTAATTTTTTCAATAATAACCCTGCCATACACTTTACCTGGTATACTCAGAAACTTATTCCCCTATAATTTTTACACTCTCTTTATCCCCCTTCCCTTTATATAAAGGAACTATACATGCTCTCTGCCAACCCCCTAAGTACCTTCCCCTCTTTCATACATTTATTAAACAAAATACCAACCACTCCAGCATTATATCCCCTGCTTTTAACATTTTCTGTCATGATTCCGTCAGTTCCAGCTGCTTTACCCCTTTTATTCTACGTAATGCTCACGATTATGTTTGTATTATGGTATACTGTAATACAAATGTGTATGAACCAAAAACCCCAAGAGTTCGTCTGTTTGTTTACGTACTCATGCCTCTGTCCTCTTCAAGTACCATTCTGTCTGTCTCTCTTCTTTATTAGTTTTATCTCGTTTACTCACCTCGCCCACATTAAGACTACAAATATTTTAAGGTAATTAATGAATGTATTGTATATGTATTTTATCGCTCCCGGGGCACTTTAAATATCATAGTATATTTCGGGGGGTGGGGTGGGGGGGGTGACCTCTCTTCAAAACTACCACACCTGATTTCTACAAAAAATACAACTCACTTTCCCCCTAATGCTACAAATTTTTTTGGTAAGTAAGGGGGGAACCCGAGAAAAGGGGAAACCCCCCTTTGTAAAATTTACAAAAAAAAAGAAGAAAAATTTTTTAAAACTGGGTTTTTAATGTGGGGAAAAAGGGGGATGATGAAAGAGAGATTGGATGTTATGAATGAAAAGAAGTTGGGTGTCCTGGGGCCCCGCAAACAAAGCTAAGGGGGGAGGGGTTTCAGTGGGGAGAAAAAAGGGGGTTAAGTCGGGAGTATCGAGGGGTTAGAGCAAGGAAGGGGGGAGGAATAATGTTGAAGGATCAGTTTGGAAGGAGAAGAGGGAATATAAATGTGTAAATTCAAGGATTATGGGGTTAAAAAAAAGGGGCGGATGGAAAAGGGGGCTTGGTGTATGCACCTGGAGAAGAGAGGAGGTAGAGGGAGAGATTTTGGGATGTTAAGCAATGTATAGGAATTTTGAACCAATGGGGGAGAATTGTGGGGGGACCCAAATGCTAAAGTGGAGAAACAGAGAGGGGTGTGGTAGGAAGTTTGGGGGGGGAAATGATAATGGGACCCTTTTTGATTGAATTTTTATAGAAAGGTGTTTAGTTAAGGTAATACATTTTTTAAAAAAAGAGGATAAAAAGTATACAAGATATGATATAGGGCGAATGCAGATTTTTGGGGGACTATGTATTGGTAGAAAAAAACGTTAGAACTTAGATGTAAATGTTTATAGGGGGGCCCAAAGATATATAGATCATTTTTTGTTATAGCACGGGGGGAGTAAAAGGAAGGGGGATAAAGGAAAATAGAAGGTAAGTAAAGGGGGGAAAGGTTTAAAACTAAAAGAGGAGGCAGTTAGGTAAGAAAAAAACAACTTTGGAGGATAGATGAAGTGAGAGGAAAGGGGTCAAGATGTAGGGGTGTTTTAAAAAATGTAGTGTTAGAGGTTCAGCAGAAGTTTGTGGTTACAGGCAGTGGGTGCAGGAGGGAAGAAGAGGATTGGTGGAATGATGATGTAAAGAGAGTAGTGGGAAAAAAAGTTAGCATAGAGGGTTTTTACAAAAAAGTGATGCAAGGAGGGAAGAGAAGGAAAAAAAAGGGGGAAGAGAGGGTGGCAATAAAAAAAGAGAGCAAATGAGAGAGGGGGTGAGATGTTATCAAAAATTTTTTTGAAAATGAAAAGTTTTGGAGTGAGATTAATGTTGAGGAACCTGGGAACAAATGGATTTGACAGTTAAAAATAGGAGGGGGGGTTTTTAAAGGAGAGTTAGAGGTATGGGGAAAATGGAGAAAATATTTTGAGGAGTTGTTAAATGTTGTTGAAGACAGGAAGCGGATTTCGGGTGGGGAAGGAGGAATAACATCTTGGGGAGTGTGGAAGAGCCAGTTGTGAGGGGGGGAAGTTCGGAGGCAGTGGGTGAATAAAGGGGGTAAGGCAGCGGGATTGAGGGAAAAGATAGAAATGTTAAAAGCAGGGGGGTATAGTTTTGGGGTGGTTATGCTTTATTTAACAAATGTATGGGAAAAGGGGAAGGTACCGGGGGTTGGCAGAGGGGTATTTTCCTTTGTATGGAAAGGGGAAAAAAGAGAGTAAAAATTTTAAAGGGGGAAAAAGTCTGTTTAGTGTCTGGTAAAGTGTATGGTAGAATTTTTTTGAAAGAATTAAGAGTAAGACAGAAAGCAGGATAGCAGATGAACAAGGGGCTTTAAATGGGGGGGGGTTGACCAAGTGTTTACGGAAACATATAGGTGAACAGATTTGGAAAGGGAAAGGGTTTTTTTTGGCATTTATGGTTTGGAAAAGGCTTGATAGGGTGGGTAGGGGGGAATGTGGGATTTCAGGGTATGGGAAAAGGAGGTAGGTTACTGAAAGCAGGAAGGTTTTTTTTGAGGATAGTGAGGCCGTAGAGGTGTAGGAGGGAAGGGGGGATTTCCCCCGTAAAATGGGCCTTAGACAAGGATTTGATGTCACCGTGGTTTTTCAATATATTTATAGATGGGGTTTAAGAGAAGTGAATGCAGGTCTTTGGAAGAGGGGGGGGTTTAAAAATAAAAAAAACAAATGGGGGGTTTTCAAGTTGCTTTTTTCTGATGACACTGTGCTTTTGGGGATTTGAAAGAAGGCAGAGGTTGGGGATGAATTTGGAGGTGTAAAAGAAGAAAAAATTTAAAGTGAATATAGGAAAAGAAGGTGATGATAAAAAAAGATTAGGGGGACGAAAGATTGGGGATCAGATTGGAGGGGGGAGTATGGAGGAGGTGAATGCAGATATTTGGGGGTGGGGATGTCAGCAGATGGGCTTGAAGGTAAAAGGGAATCATAGAATTGATGAGGGAAAAAGGGGAGGGGCCTGAGTCGGGAAAAAAAACTTTTTCCATGGAAGTAAAGAAGGGGAAAGTATGGGATAGTTTCCAACACTCTTATATGGGTGTAGCATGGGTGATGAATGTTGAACGAGGAGAAGGCTGGAGGCAGTGGAGATGTCAGTCGAGGTCAATGGGGTTTAAAAAAAATGGGGAGCTGGGGGTTTTGGGAAAAATTAGGAGGGGGTGGGGGTTCCAAAACTATTATCCAGAGAGCTGAGGAGGGGTTTTGAGGTGGTTGGGAAAGTGAGAGAATGGAACAGACAGAATAACCCGAGGATAAATTGTAGTGGGGGGAAAGGGGGGAGGGGGCACCCTGGGAAAGGTTGGGGGGGGGGGAAAAAAGGGGAAAATTTGGGGAGGGTTGGGACTTCCAGCAAGATGTGGGTTTTTTGATAGGGGGAATGGAGAAAAAATGGTTTTTAATACTTGATTTCTTTTTGGGGGGGGAGCAAAGTAACATTTATGAAGGGATTCGGGGAAAAGGGGGCGGGCCCGGGACTTGAGTCCTGGGGATGGGAAGTACAGGACTCTGAAGGGGGGGGGTTTTAAACCCCTTTTGGGGGGGCGACAGGCCTTTCGGGGAAAATTTTCCGGGGGTAATTTTTTTGGAAAAAAAAATTTTTTTTTCTTATGAAACATGGGGAAATTTTTTCCCATCATAACGCCACAAAAAATTTTGAAATTTGATAAAACAACGAAATTAGCCCCGGGAGGGTAGCCAACACTTACGCACGGGGTTTTTCCCCATTTTGAGCTCTATTTTCGAAAAATTTCCCCAAAGTTTCAATTCCTAAAATTAAGTATTTCGCTAGTCCTTTTTTCTATCGATTCACAAGAAACCGCCCCTTTAAATTTTATCTACCCAAAATAGTGGTCAGAAAATGGCAATTTTCCAATTTCCCCAAATTTAACGATGCCAATTTCAAAATAGGGTCCAGAGTAAAAAAACAGACATTCCGGACTAAAAAAAATGTTCTTTTGTTCATTAATCACCCCCGGGCCCCCCTGCCATTACTTTTGTTTTTTATTTTGAACTTTTTTTCTCAAAAAAATAAAAAATTTACTGTTTTTACAGTGGACCCCGAGCCGCCCCCCCGGGAAAAACGACATTTATGTAATTTAAAATATTGTAAGTGTTTTGGGGAAAAAATTTTTTTGGGGGCTGAAATAGACAAACCCTTTACGTGACATTTTTTTTAAAGGGGGGGAAATTGGGGGGAAGGGCCCCCTTGAGCAGACTTCAGGGGTGAAGTTTTTACGAAACTGGGGTCCACTGATACAACTGCATCATTGTAAAAATGGTTTAAATAATATCAGAGCACTTTGCATGAATATGACTCCCAGTTTTTTTTTTGGGCATGGTGTGATTTGTTTATTTGAACATAGTAAAAAATCAAACATTTTCGTTTTTAAATTTTAGCTAAATTTTTAAGGTACTTGTTTGTTATATAATCAAAATCATCACTATTTCTGTAAAATATCTTCCATTCTATCAAATGAGCCCAAAAAAAAACGAGAATACATCAAAAAACCCCCATACGAAAATCGACTGAAAAGTCGTTGTTTTAATCAAAAACGGTCATTTTTTTTTCTCTCATTATGCAGTGTGTACTGCAGGATTTTTTTATACTGTGCACACTGACCACACAGACCCATTCTTTCATATTTTATGCCTACCAGACGTTTTTTTTTTTTAAATTGGGGCCCCTAAAATTTTGGGCGTATAGTACGGCCCCAAACCCCCTGCTCGAAAACGACTAGTACAGCACCAAACCCCCAAAAGGGTTTAAAGGGCAGTTTTATAACTGTAGTGTAAAGCACCCCCCTGGCAAGACAGTGATGGAGTGAATGATGATGAAAGTTTTTCTTTGGGCCAAATTTTTTTGGGGGGAATCGGCCGATTTTTAATAAAATAAAAATAAAATGGGTGTACTGTGTGTGTATTTTACTTTTTATTGTTTTTAATGCCTAGTTCTTTCTGCTAACTTAACCCTTTGAGGGTCCAGAGTCCAAATATCAATGACAGCCAGGGTCCAAGAATTTAAAAAAATAAATTGTTATTTTTTTTTGAAATAGTAGAGAATCTTTTCGAAGGTAATAAAACTAAAAGAATAAAATTTTGGGGCGGAAAATTTACAAATTACGCCTTGTGAATTTCCCGGGTAGTGATATTTTTATCAGCGATGTTGCTGCCTTTGACTCCCATTTTAGGCCAATTACATTATTCCAGCCCCCCCCAAAATTTTTAGCTATTTCGGTAGTATTATTTTTTTTTTATCAACTGAGCAAAAGAAATTCCCCAGTCAACTGTTTCAACTACCCCAAAAAAGTGATTGGAAATTGGTAATTTGGCCAATTTAACACAAAGTTCAAAATACAGTGGGAAACCCTGTTTTTGATGCCCCGGTTTTCGTAGGGGTTCAGTTTTCGAGACTTTTTCGTCAAAATTTTGTCCCAGTTTTCATACATCTGCTCAGTTTTTGTAGAGTTAAAAAAGGTCCGATCAAACGTGTCTGCCTGCCCGCAACTCGGCCACTCAAGTGCCCACAAAAACACCCATGCATTCGTTACTCAGTCTGCCTGTTTCTCATTGAGTGAGCATCCCCCTGCACGTTCATCCAAAACATTTTGTAATAATCCATTTTTTTTGTGCTTGTTTATTGCGTGCGACTGCTAAATAAGCCAAAACCCTGGGAGCCAAAGAAAGTCCCAAGTGCCAGCCCTTTGATAAAGAAGGGAGAAACATGATAGAATTCAAGAAAGAACCCCAAGCAAATCAAAGTGGAAGAGTTGGTGGACGACCCAGGGAAGAGCAAACCCCCTGAAGAGCTGCAAACCTTCAACTGGAACAGCAACAGACCACAGCAGAGGAAAATGCTTCAAGGGGGAGGAAGAGAGGGGGGAGAATGTGCCTTCTTCAGTGGGGACATGTGTGAAGTGGAGTGTTGCAAAGTTTTGTGGAGAAATACCCCCAACAAAGCTGTTGCAAGCCATGTCTGCAACATGTTCAATGACAATGCCCTGTCCCATTTTAGGCAAATCTTAAAGAGACTCCAGAAACAAAAACCTTTTTGGGCAGATTTTTTTGCGACAGGGGTCCAGTGACTCTGCTGGTCTTAGTGCCAGTAAAAGTCAAAGAAGGGAAGAAACCCCCGGGGTAGGGCCTTGATATCTGAATTCCCCTTTTGAAAGGGGTTTCCCCCCTTTCCCAAAAAATACCCTCTCCCCCCTCTCCCCTCCTCTCCGTCTTCCAAAACGCCAACAAGAGTCTTCAATAAAGGTAAAAGTGATGTTAAATGTTCATTTATCCATTTCATTAATCATTTATATTTACAGTGGTACTCGACTTACGTTGTTATCACCACTTATATTCGATATCCGTTACTTATAAATAAGAAATTTGTATGCACATCCGTTTTTTGATCTCCCTTTTCCCCTTTTTGAGGGGCCTGTTTGCTTTGGAGCCCAGCTGAGCGCACTCCAGGGAGCGTCAGTGTGCTATTGTTTACAAGCGAGAGCGACCACCCACCCACACCCACGCATTCATACCAGTATATTGTCATTATTCCACTGTTTTTAGTGCTTGCAACTGCTAAATAAGCTACCATGGGTCCAAGGAAAGATCCTAGTGCTAAGCCTGTGGCAAAGAGGAACAGAAATATATTTACATAGAAATGAAGAAGGAGATAAAAAAAAAATATGAAAGTGGAGGCGATCAGTGAGCTGGCCAGGCTGTAAAAAACCCTATTCTACCATTTACCATTGTGGATAAGAAATATTTAAGTAAAATCAAGGAAGCTGTTGTTGCAAAAGGTGCATCTGTGATCAAAAAACACAGACCACAAGTGCGGGAAAAATGTGGAAAGGTTGTTGTTGGGTGGATCAACAGAAACAGTTAGCAGGAGATACTGTTTCGAGGGAATAATATGTAAAAAAGCAAGGCAGTTGCATGATGATCTCCTTAAGAAAATGCCTGCAACGAGTGAAGTGCCAAAGGGAGTGATGTGCAAGCTTTTTATGGATGAATATCACCCTAACCATGCTGTTGCAGGCCGTGCTGGCACCTGACAATGACACAGTGGTGTGTCATTTCAGGGATGTGTTAAAGAATCGCCAGACACAGAGCTCCCGGGGCAAATTTGTTGTTAGAAAGAGGTCTAGTGACTCTCAAGCTGGTCCTAGTGGCATTCAAAAAAAAGGGAAGTAACCCCAGAAAAGAATTTACCACCTGAGTGTTAATGGAAGGATTCCCCTTCCAAACACTAGCATACTTTTTCCACCTTCTCCTCCCCCCCTCCTCCCACATCAACAACTCTTCAATAAATGTAAGTGACATGTTATTGTACAATATGTGCATGTGTATTTATGTATTCTTTATTCAATTATTTTTTTTTAATGTCCAAAAGTTCTAAAAATATTTTATTTAACTACTTTTGGAAGTCTTGGAGGATTAAATTTTTTTCCCCTTATTTCTTATGGGGAAAATTGATTCGTGTTACGTTTGTTTGCCTAAGAAATGCCCTTTTGACGGATTAAAACGTAAGTCGAGGTACCACTGTATTTTTATTGTTTTCTAAATGTAAAAAAAAAAGTTATTCTCCATAAAATGATTTTTTTTTAATATTTTTGGGTGTCTGGAGCAGACTAATTGTATTTACATTATTTCTTATGGGAAATATTGCTTTAGTTTTCCCCCATTCTGTTTTTGGTTGGGCTTTTTGGAAAGGGTTAATTAAAAACCGAGGTTCCACTGTATTCCAATTACAAAATAGGGTCCAGAATACACAATGCAAATTTCCCGGCACTAAAATAACATTTCCTCTGTTTATTAGTTACGTTTTTAGGCTTTACAAATGAATTTCATTTTTACATTTTTATTCGCATAATGAATTTTTATTCACGCCAAAAATTGAACATTTCCGCTAATTTGAGCTCAGTTTCAAGCCATTTTCAGTACTAAAAACCCAAACAAAATCATCTCTATTTCTGTAATATACTTTCATTCCATCAAATGAGACCAAGAAATCGGGAATACAACTGTGAGAAACATGCAAAAACAAAAACAAATTAGCTGTTTTAATCCAAAATACGGTCACAGATTTTTTTTTTTTTATTATGCAATTTTTTGCTGCAGTATTTGTTTTATGCAGTGCACACTTACCACATAGATGTATTCTCTCATATCTATGCCCAAATTTACCACTTAATGCTCATCTAAGTGAGTTTAACTTTTGCCGTAGTTCAACGGCTTGAGCTCAGGCTTCAGAGTCATAGAACTACGTGGCAGACCCTCAAAGGGTTAAAACAGTGGAACCCCTACGAAATTTTTTCTGATCCGTGACCTTGTTATCCCAATTTTCCGTATTTTGAGTCAATTTTCCTAATTTAAATTAAGTGAAATGCAATTATGTAATCATTTCCAGCTTTCAGGAGGCAAAAGAAATTCAATATTTCGCTAATATCAACTTAGGGGTTTTTTTTTTAGATAACTTGGATTTATCTATCACAAGTCATCTAATATAACATAATAAACAATATAAATAACATAGAAACCTGATATATACCTAGAATGAATAAAAAGTGTCATTATGTAGTTGTGGTTGCAGGGGGCCCCCTCACAGCTCCTGGCTCCGCCTCTTCACTAGTCGCTATTAGATCACTCTTCCTGCTCCATGAGTTTTATCATATTTTTTTAAAGCCATACTGGACCCCCGGTTTTCTTCGGTAATCAATCCCAGAGGGTCCGTCGAAACCCGGGTTTTGGCCGAACTCCGATTCTTTTTTCCCCCCTAAAAATAATGGAAATAAAATTAACCTTTTTCCCGACATCCAAAAGTATTAAAATAAAATATTTTTTTAGAATTTTTTTACCTTAAATTATACACATTTTTATGAAAATTAAGAAATAATAGTACAATAACATATCACTTACATTTATTGAAGAGTTGTTGATGTGTGCAACACGGGAGGGGAGAAGAGGGAGTAGTATGCTATTTTTTGGGGAAGAGGAATCCCCTTCCATTAACACTGCAGGGGGAAAAGTTCTTTGGGGTTACGGGCCCTTTTTTTTTGAATGCTACACCCCTTTGCATGAATGCTACACTCCCTGCATGAATGCTACACCCCCTGCTTTCCCTCCCGCTTGCTACCTCCCTGCAGTGCTACCCCCCTGCATCCCTGCTACGCCCCCTGCTACGCCCCCTGCTACGCTCCCTGCTACGCCCCCTGCTACGCCCCCTGCTACGCTCCCTCCCCGCCCCCTGCTACGCCCCCTGCTACGCTCCCTGCTACCCCCCCTCACGCTCCCTGTTACGCCCCTGCTACCCCTCCCTGCTACGTCCCTGCTACGCCCCCCTGCATCCCTCACGCTCCCTGCATCCCTGCTACGCTCCCTGCCTACGCTCCCTGCATCCCTGCTACGCTCCCTGCACCCCTTTCCCCCCTCCCCCGCTCCTTTGCATCCCTGCTACGCCCCTGCATCCCTGCTAGCTCCCTGCATCCCTGCTACGTCCCTGCATCCCTGCTACGTCCCTGCATCCCTGCTACGCTCCCTGCATAAATGCTACGCCCCCGAAAATGCTACGCCCCCTGCATAAATGCTACGCTCCTGCATAAATGCTACGCTCCCTGCATAAATGCTACGCTCCCTGAAAAAAACCCTTACCTCCCTGCATAAATGCTACCCCCCCTTTTAAAAATGTTACACTCCCTGCAAAAATGCTCCCCCTGCAAAAAATTGCTACCCCTCCCTGCAAAAATGCTACACTCCCTGCAAAAGCACACTCCCTGCATAATGCTACACCCCCTGCATAAATGTTACACCCCTGCATAAATGCTACACCCCCTGCATAAATGCTACACTCCCTGCATAAATGCTACACTCCCTGCATAAATGCTACACTCCCTGCATAAATGCTACACTCCCTGCATGAAGCTTCACCCCGGCACATTCTTTACCACAGGCTTGGCATTTTGGGAGCTTTCTTGGGGCCCATGGTGGCTTATTTAGCAGTTGTAAGCACTAAAACACTGGAATAATGACAATATATATATGGAAAGAATGCGGGGGATTGGTAGCCCCCAAAACAAAACACACTGGGCCCAGCGGGGCCAGGGCCCCACGCGAACGCGCCCGGGGGATGGATAGCCAACCGCCCAACCCGAGTGGCCGCCAATACCGAGCTAAAAATATTGAAAAAAAAAACCCGGGTTTGGCCAAGCTCCGACGCCCGAGCACCGGGGTTCAGTATATGGATTCTGCCTCCACTACATCACTTCCCAGACTATTCCACTTCCTGACAACTCTGTGAATGAAGAAATACTTCCTAACATCCCTGTGATTCATTCGAGTCTTCAACTTCCAACTGTGACCCCCCTTTTTTCTGTGTCCCATCTCTGGAACATCCTGTCTCTGTCCACCTTGTAAATTCCTCTCAGTATTTTTTTGTTGTTATCATATTCCACCTATTTTCCTATCCTCCAGTGTTGTCAGGTTGATTTCCTTAACCTTTCCCCCGTAGGACATACCCCCTTTGCTCCAGGATAGTCTTGTTGCAAACCTTTTCACTTTCTCTAGTTTCCTTATGTGCTTGGCTAGGTGTGGGGTTTCCCAAAACCGCTGCATACTCCAATATGGGCCTAATGTACACAGTGTACAGGGTCCTGAACAGTTCCTTATTAAGATATTGGAATGCTGTTCTTAGGTTTGCTAGGAGCCCATATGCTGCAGCAGTTATTTAGTTGATGTGCGCCAGAGATGTGCCCGGTGTTATATTCACCCCAAGATCCTTTTTCCTTTAGTGAGGTTTGTAGTCTCTGGCCACTTAGACTGTACTCCATCTGCAGTTTTTTTTTCCCTTCCCCAACCTTTTATGACTTTGCACTTGGTGGAGTTGAACTTCAGGAGACAGTTGCTGGACCAGGCCTGCAGCCTGTCCAGATCCCTTTATAGTTCTGCCTGGTCCTCGTCCAATTGAATTCTTCGTCAACTTCACATCATCTGCAAACAGGGACACTTCGGAGTCTATTTTCCCTCATGTCATTCACAAATACAAAGAAACAACACCGGTCCTTGGACTGACCCCTGTGGAACCCCACTTGTTACAGGCGCTCACACTGGGCACCTCGCCACGTACCATGACTTGCTGTTGTCTTCCTGAGAGGTATTTCCTGATCCATTGCATTGCCTTTCCTGTTATCCCTGCCTTGTCCTCCAGCTATTGCACCAATCTTTTTGTGTGGAACTGTGTCAAATGCCTTCTTACAGTCCAAGAAAAAGCAATCTACCAAACCCCCCTCTCTTGTATTACAAATTATATTAATTTTTAAAAAATCCAGATTGTTGAGAGTCAATATCAGAGATTGTTAATTTTATCATTCAGATAAACCAACTTAATCTCAAAATGTTTGTATAGTTATAAGTTCATTTTAGATTGCCCAAAAAGTTGTGCATACTCAGGGGGTTTATATAAAGTATGCTAAAAATATCAACTATTCATATAAATTATATTATGTAACTTTATAGAAATAAAGATTATGATTATCATTAAACTAAACTAGTCATTAAACCCGAAAAAGTTCAATTAAACTAAACTTTGCATCTCCTACCATTACTTTAATTAGTGACTTCAGCTGTATCCTTAGTGTGGGTTTACATCAGTATTCTACTAAAGTACATTTCTCCATTTACTTATTAACCTTTGCTTGTTAATTTAACCCTTCTATGGGGAAAAACAGAAAAATTTACACAGTTCAATTATAAAAATAGTTTTTAGATTTTTTACAACAACCTGGCATTACAGCTTCAGTAACTATCATCCATTAATAATCTTGGTACAGGATATATGATTTATTTGGAAACCTACATATCAGAATTAAATATACAGGTATAGGAAAATTCTAAATAATATATAAGCTAAGGCAAAAAAATTTTTTCAAGCACATTCCTTCCATCCACACTCTTATTTCTATTTGTAAGGTTTTTTTTTTCCCCCCATTTCTAGCTCAAGTAAACATTTAAAATAGTTTCCAAGAGGTAGCAACACACCTTTCCTCCAGTTAAAATGCAATCACGGGGATATGTTTAGTGGAAATGTTTTGGGTCTGGGACCATGGTCACCCCAAGTGCCCAAGTAGTGATTTGGGAACCCCCAAACCCCCCTTTTTTTGAAGTGACCAAGGTCCCAGGACCAAAACATTTCCAAAACATGTTCTAAGTCATTGTTTTTTTAAATTTTCCACTAATTGATGTTGTCCCGACCTTTGTATCTACGTACCATGAACAAATGACCATACCTAAAAAACCAAGGATGATAATGAACATATTTTACCAAAAGAATGAAGTACTAGTGTTTATGTTAATTATGAAAAAAAAAATGGCAAGAGTTACAAGAAATACAGGAAATTTTTAATTATCAATGGATTAAATACTGAAGATGGGATACAACGAGTTTAACAATACTCCTGTTGCTACATGTACTTAATTCTATACACTGTATGAACTGACTGAAGGAAACTTCAAAATAATTTATAACAATGCCAGTGTAATACATTGTTTAATGAGAGAATTTTTTTAGTGTTAAAAAAAATTGCTCAGTTCTAAAAAAAATTTAAAAAAAAATATTTTGGCAATAAAAAACATGGACAACAGAAAATAATCTTTAGATACTTTTCTTTAAATATTCTTATATAAATACACGCATGCCTTCTAATATACACATTGCCAAATTTGGAAAGCATCACAATAATTCTTTAAAACTTACATTTCCAACCACCAGGTTAAAATCTACCAAAATACTACAAGGGGAAAAAAAAAAAAAAGCACTCACCTGTTTTGATTTGTGTCTAATAATTTTACTATGGATTGCTTGCTATAGAAATTCATCAGTGTATCAAGATCACAATTTTTAAAGAGATCAGCCATCTGCATGCACACAGTGAGCCCATGTTAATGATGCGAAGTCTTTTTTTGTCCGCTAAAGATGTATAAAGGAGAGCAGCTTGTATGTACACACCATCCTCTTCTGTCAGCTTATCATCGTGTTTTTCTTCTATAGCTATTGCCTTACTGGAGTCTATACTTGCAGTTCTACATCAGTTGTATTGGACATGAAGAAATGACCATAGAACTCCCCAGGTCTGACACCTTGTGAAGTCCTTATTCGCATTACAGCATCAAAGGCTATGTTACGCCCAATGTTAAGTTTGAGGTCATTTAAAAAAACCCTTTGGGGCCCTCTTTGTTAGACTGGAAGAAAGTATACTTATAGCACTGGCCTCCTGTCAGCCTTGCCACTTGTCCAATAGTGGCCAAATCAACATAACTATCATTAAAAATATACAAATCTACAGAACAGCCAGCTGCTACGAGGTCTTGTCCAAGGTTGTTGTAATAAGTAGTTTGTGGACTTAACACAGTTTTTCTTTTTCAGTTCCAAGTAGTTTTCATCTTCTCGCATCTTTTAAAATACTAGCTCCACTGCCTACCGGTAAAGATGAATGAAAAAAACAATTTTCCTATTTCCCCCCCCGAAGCCCTGAGGGCTTCCATTCCTGCAAAAGAATTGCACCGGGAAATGCACCGGAGGTTTCGAGTGTCTTTAAAGTTTTCAGGAATGCATTCCATAAGTTTGTCAATATTGTCAGCAGCATCCTTAGCATCACAAAGAACACCTCCAGGCACAGGAACAAACAAGTCGTCACGATCACACACTACACACATTTCTGGGGACTGACCGCCCAGTTTGTAGAAGTGGACGTTTGATTCATAGGTAATGAAGCCCACTTTCATGGTAGATTCACTACTGAGGGTGCCATTAATACAATCCCGGGGGAAAGGGTTTTTCAAAATATCTTTCATACTCTGGCACAAGAGGGGTATGACACCCTCTGTATCATCAGCTGATTTATTTCCAAAACAAATATAAATGCTGGTTCCTTTGGGGAAACATTTTTCCTGAAAAAAAAAAAATTTACAGTATTGTAAGGAAGAAATCATAATAAAATGCATTACTGCAAATAAAAAATACCACAGCAAAAAAAAATAAACAGGAAAACCTCAGCACTTTTAAAGTGCTTACACACACCAGAGGAAGACGGGGTAAGCACTTGGAAAAACACTGGTTTTACTGTGCATTTTTTTCACTGGGTATTTTTTTAAAATTATACATAAAAACCCTAAATATGAAAAGGAAAGTCAATCTTTTTGACTGCATCAATGTTTCAATCATCAATCTGAAAATGACAAAAAAAAGGCACATCTTTTAAATTCTCTGTGGCCGTATCTGTACCAGATGAGGTCTTAGGTAAGTGTGATCAATGAGTAACCTTTACAGTATAAGAAATCTCCCCCTATGAAGATAGACTTAGAGGGTTTAATCTCCACTCTCTGGAGAGATAGAAAGAGGGGAGATATCATCGGGGTGTACAAGTGGATGATGGGCATAAACAAAGGAGGTACTAGTCCTTGGTAATCCCCCATCCCTCATTATGATGCTATGTTTTGATGGATATCAGCATTTTCCAAATCTCGCTACCATTCTCACAACAATTCTAGGTCAAACGGTTGTCGACTTAGATTTTCTTCAAATATAACCTGGAAATTTAATAACCCAGGATAATCCAAGAAAGCCTATGAGTGGCTTATTTCTGACGACGCACTTAGTAAGCTCTCCTAGGATGTGATATACAAGAACCAATTTATGACTATAAATCTATTTACTGTTAGGTCTATTTAAAAAACACTGGCAGTAATATACTTGTGTAGTATATGCATGTAGTACCAGCTATATTATAATTATGATCCCTTCGCAAGATAGGATCATGAGTACCGCGCATGTGAGCGCAGAGCCAGAGGCATCTCCCTCATTCCTAGAACCGATATACGTAGTATGACAGGTAGGCTGGCATTGTTCCCTCGCCCCTTAAAAGGGTTCCACCCACAAGTGTGTTTCACTACGACCGTAATTATCTCCTAAAACCCCCTTCGACAGAATGTCAAAGGGGGTTTATAGTTTATTTTGCACTATTTTTAAATTGGTATTTTTTTAAAGTGTTTAAAAATTTGGGCCCAACTTGCCAACTTTTATGCATTTTATAAAGTAGTTGTAATAGTCAAATGGGTGATTTCTTCAAGAATTTGGTCGAATGGAGCAATGAAGTTGGCTTAAAATATGCAAAGTGAGCAAAATTGCTGATATATAAATTGCACCCAGACCGCTAACTTTGCACCTGTGCAATCATGCAAGTTTTCTATTAACCCTTTAACTCTGGGATAGAAAAAAATCCTGTGTGTGAGGGGGGGAAGATTCTGGAAAAAAAAATTATTTTCTTACAGATCGATAGAGCTTGTTTTTCTGAATCGAATAGGACTAAAATAAGGAAACCTGATTAATACTGTACTTACAATTTTATGGCGTGTTAAGTTCATGAAAAATTATCACTAATGAGCAACAGCAGCATTAAAGCGTCAGCAATGTTTACATTTTACAATTTATTGATGCTAATATATGATTGTTTTTGTTTTTTTTATTTTAAACTGCTTTTAATGTTTAACATATACAACCTCTCCTCACTTACTGACATACTCATTTACAGACAACTCGGAGTTATGATGGGCTCTCGGATGAATTGGTATTGTTTGTCGTACAAGAACTTGGGTCATGGAAGTGGGCAACGCAGCGTCTCAGCGTCAAGCATCTCAATCTCCTTCCTACAGCCACTCGGTACAATAGCTTTCACAGTCTACATATATTTGTACAAATTTGTACTTTATTGTGCACCCCATAGTACAAGATAGAGTTAGAAGTTCAGCAGCACTTGGAAGGGGAAAAATGGAAGAAGTACAAAGAAGTTCACAGTAAAGGGGTTAGCTGGTGTGTTCGTCTGTGTTTACATTCTCTGTACAGTGGACCTCGAAAATCGAACATAATCCATTCCAGGAGCTTGTTCTTAACTCGAAATGTTCGAAAATCGAATCATATTTCCCATAAGAAATAATGGAAATACAATTAATCCGTTCCTGCTGTCAGGAGGCATGCCAAAATAGTACTTCACTATGACACTACAGTCAACCCCAGTGTTCGTTAGCTGGAGTTCGTTAAAATCGGTGTTGGTTAAGTTTTTCATGAAAATTTTGGCTCGGTGTTAACGAATCTGCTTGGAGTTAATGATTCGTCCTGGACGCTACGCGTGGCCTGAGGGGCCCAGGCACTCCATTCAGCGTCAGAGTGCTATGTTTACCAGCGGTGACCGCCACCCACGCATTCATACCATACATTTTGTCATTATTCCAGTTTTTAGTGCTTGCAACTGCTAAATAAGCCACCATGGCCCCAAGAAAGCTCCTAGTGCCAGCCCTGTGGTAAAGAGTGTGCAGGGATGCAGGGAGTGTAGCATTCGGGAGGGGGTGAGATTCATGCAGATGTCATTCATGGGAGGTGTAGCATTGGCATGCAGGGAGGTAGCAGGCATGCAGGGAGCGTAGCAGGCATGCAGGGAGCTAGCAGGCATGCAGGGAGCAGGGTAGCAGGCATGCAGGAGCGTAGCAGGCATGCAGGGGGCGTAGCAGGCATGCAGGGAGCGAGCAGGCATGCAGGGAGCGTAGCAGGCATGCAGGGAGCGTAGCAGGCATGCAGGGAGCGTAGCAGGCATGCAGGGAGCGTAGCAGGCATGCAGGGAGCGAGCAGGGATGCAGGAGCGAGGCATGCAGGGAGCGAGCAGGCATGCAGGAGCAAGGGATGCAGGGATAGCAGGGAGGGAGGGGCAGGGGCAAGGACTTGTTTACCTGATGTCTTTATAGAAGGATTTCCTTCCAAAAAATGAAAAAAATTCCATCCTCTCCCCCCTCCCGTCTTCCACACATCAACAACTCTTCAATAAATGTAAGTGACATGTTATTGTACTATTATTTCTTTATTTCTCATTGTTTTGTGTGTAATTTAATGTCTATGTTGTAAAAAAATATTTTATTTTAATACTTTTGGGTGTCTGGAAGGATTAATTTTATATTTATTATTTTTATTAACACATCAGCCGATTCCCACCAAGGCAAGGTGGCCCGAAAAAGAAAAACTTTCATCATCATTCACTCCATCACTGTCTTACCAGAGGGGTGCTTTACACTACAGTTATAAAACTGCAACATTAACACCCCTCCTTCAGAGTGCCGGCACTGTACTTCCCATCTTCAGAACTCAAGTCCGGCCTGCCGGTTTCCCTGAATCCCTTCATAAATGTTACTTTGCTCACACTCCAACAGCACGTCAAGTATTAAAACCATTTGTCTCCATTCACTCCTATCAAATACGCTCACACATGCTTGCTGGAAGTCCAAGCCCCCGCACACAAACTTCCTTTACCCTCCCCCCAAACCCTTTTCCTAGGCCGACCCCTACCCCGCCTTCCCTCCACTACAGATTTATACACTCTCAAGTCACTCTGTCTGCTCCATTCTTCTACATGTCCAAACCACCTCAACAACCCCCCCTCAGCTCTCTGGATAATAGTTTTGGTAATCCCGCACCTCCTCCTAATTTCCAAACTCTGAATTCTCTGCATTATATTCACACCACACATTGACCTCAGACACGACATCTCCACTGCCTCCAGCCTTCTCCTCATTGCAACATTCATCACCCATGCTTCACACCATATAAGTGTTGGTATAACTATACTCTAAACATTCCCTCTTTACTTCCATGGACAAAGTTCTTTATCTACACAGACTCAAGTGCTCCACTCACCCTTTTCCCTCATCAATTCTATGATTCACCTCATCCTTCATAGACCCATCTGCTGACATGTCCACTCTAAATATCTGAATACATTCACCTCCTCCATACTCTCTCCTCCAATCTGATATCCAATTTTTCGTCACCTATTCTTTTTGTTATCCATCCCCTTTATTTCTTTCCTATTTTCCCTTTCAATTTTCTTTTTTTACACACCCTTCCAAATTCATCCACCAACCTCTGCAATCTCTTCAGAATCTCCCAAAAGTAGTGTCATCAGCAAAAAGCAACTGTGACAACTCCCACTTTGTATTTGCTTCTTATCTTTTAGCCCCACACCTCTTGCCAAGACCTCGCATTCACTTCTCTTACAACCCCATCTATAAATATATTGAACAACCACGGTGACATCACACATCCTTGTCTAAGGCCCACTTTTACTGGGAAATAGTCCCTCCTCCTACACACTCTAACCTGAGCCTCACTATCCTCATAAAAACTTTTCACTGCTTTCAGTAACCTACCTCCTATTCCATACACCTGCAACATCTGCCACATTGCCCCCCTATCCACCCTATCATACGCCTTTTCCAAATCCATAAATGCCACAAAAACATCTTTACCCTTATCCAAATACTGTTCACGTATGTTTCACTGTAAACACTTGGTCTACACACCCCTACCTTTCCTAAAGCCCCTTGTTCATCTGCTATCCTGCTTTCTGTCTTACTCTTATTTCTTTCAATAATAACTCTACCATACACTTTACCAGGTACACTCAACAGACTTATTCCCCTATAATTTTTGCACTCTCTTTTGTCCCTTTGCCTTTATACAAAGGAACAATACACAATCTCTGCCAATCCCTAGGTACCTTACCCTCTTCCATACATTTATTAAATAATAGCACCAACCACTCCAAAACTATATCCCCACCTGCTTTTAACATTTCTATCTTTATCCCATCAATCCCAGCTGCCTTACCCCTTTCATTCTACCCACTGCCTCACGAACTTCCTACACCCACAACTGGCTCTTCCACACTCCTACAAGATGTTATTCCTCCTTGCCCTACACACGAAATCACAGCTTCCTGTCTTCAACAACATTTAACAACTCCCCAAAAAATTTTCTCCATCTTCCCGAACCTCTAACTCTCCTCTCCTATTTTTCTGTCAAATCCATTTGTTCCCCAGGCTTTTAACTTTTTAATCTCATTCAAAAATTTTTTTTATTTTCAACAAAAATTTTCTGATAACATCTCACCCCCTCTCTCATTTTCTCTCTTTTTCATTCTTCACCCCCCTCTTAACCCCTTTTTTCTCTCCATATCTCTTCCCTCTTTGATCACTTCTACTTTGTAAAAAACCCCTCTTGCTTTTTTTCCCCCTCTTTTTTCATCATCATTCCACCAACGCCCCTTCCCCCTCGCACCCACTTAATTTTATTTCCATTATTATTTATGGGGAAAATAGATTCGGAGTTCGTTTTATTCAGTGTTCATTAAGCCCTCTGGAACCGTTAATCACGAGAACCGGGGCTACTGTATTATCAACTCACAGCTTATTTATCTATACAATTCATCTAATATGACATAATAAAAATATAAATAAATAAAACCTGATATGTATCACTCTAGAATGAATAAAAAATGCATGTCATTATGAATTTGGGGGCAAGGGGGGACAGTGGTGGGGGCATTCTTGGTCCAGCTATGAAAAAAATCTTCCCATTCTTTTCCCCCTTCAGACGTGTTAGTACAGTGGACCCCGGTGTTCCTCCTGCTCGAAACTCGCCCTTTTATGTAAGGGATTTTTTAAATGCTTTTATATGTATTTTTAAGGGTCTAAAAGGACTAGTCTACTTTACATTATTCCTTATGGGAATAAATTCATTTGAATGGACTTTAACAGCATTCTGGAACGAAAAACACGAAAACAGGGGGGCCACTGTTAAAGAAAAAGGAGTTTGTAATGCTAACCATTAGATCACTTCTTTTTCCCGTCGGCTTCATGGGGGAACAGAATTCATTCCTGTCCCGGCTTTAAAAGTACCAACAACTGGTTTGTTTACAAAAATCCGAACCTTCTACACTCATTCTCTCTTGTTTATTCATTTAATCTTGTTTACCCCTCACTCTACATTAACCCTTTCAGGGTCCCAAAGGGCATTTTTTGGGAAAGGGGGGTGCCAGTGTCCAAAAATTTAAAAAAAAAAAAAACTTATTTTTCTTATGAAATGGTAGAGAATCTTTTTCGGGGAATAAAACAAAAATCGTTTTATTGAAAACTACGAAAATTTTGCGCTCGGAATTTTTGTGTGTCAGCCTTTAGCATTGGGGATTTTGCCGACTTTGACTCCCATTTTTTGGGCCCAAATTTCATTATTCCAGTCCCCAAATTTTAGCTATTTCACTAGTATTACTTCTATTCTATCGATTGAGCACAAGAAATGCCCAGTCAACTGTTTCAACTCCAAAATAAAGTGATTGGAAATTGAAATTTTGCCAATTTAACTCAAAATTCAAAATATTCCAATTTAAAATAGGGTGCAGAATAAAAAATGCAGGCATTCCTGGCACTAGACTAACATTTCCTCTGTTCATTAGTTATGTTTTCAGTCTTTACAAATGAATTCCATTTTTATTTTTTATTCACAATGAATTTTTATTCAAACCAAAAATGGAAGATTTACTGTAATGCAATATTATAATAATTGTAAAAAATAATATCACCACATTTGTGAACGTATATTAGACCCACCAGCTGGTGCATATTAGACTGTGAGGTCATTTGTTTATTTCTTGAACATCGGCAAAAATTTAACATTTCCGCTACTTTGAGCTCGGTTTCAAGCCATTTCCATTACTAAAACCAATCAAAATCATCTCTATATCTGTAATATATCTTCCATCCTATCAAATGAGACCATGAAATCGCAAATATAACTATAAAAGTATACGAAAAACACTGCAAAGTCGCTGTTTTAATCGAAAATTACAGTTTCAGTTTTGTTCTCTCATTATGCACTGTGTGCTGCAAGATTTTTTTTATGTGGTGCACACTTACCACATAGATGTATTCTCAATATCTAGGCCCAAATTTACTGCTCAAAGCTTATCTGAGTGAGCTGAGCTCATGACGTAGAACTACGGTTTGGACCCAGAACTCAAAGCCGTAGAACTACGGCACGGACCCTGAAAGGGTTAAGACTGCCTCTCATCACCACTGCCTCCCCTCCCTCCACCACCACTGCCTCTCACCACCACTGCCTCAACCAATGAACAAGCCCAAACAATTAATTGTGAAATGTTTGGAAGAGCAAGCAGGGTAATGTTCACTGGAGGATAAACAAAGCAGACTGACTCACGATGCCTGGGCAGACAGATCTGGTACGCACTTGTTCGATTAGCAGAATGTGTTCGATTACCAAATCAAATTTGTTTTTCTATTTCCGATTTGTTTGATTACTGAGCTGTTCGATTTCTGAGGGTCCACTGTATCTCGTAGCATCTTAAGAAATGATTAAACTCAGTGAACAAGGTATGTCGATGGTAATAATAATAATAATAATAATAATAACAACAATCACTCTGAAGTGCTTTAAATGTCCACTACCAAACCTATACAAAATACATATGACATTTAACCCTTTCAGGGTTCAGAGGCCAATTCTCAGAGTGACAGCCAGGGTCAAAGAATTTTGAAGAAAAAAAAAAAAACTTACAAAATTAAAGATATTTTTCTATAGGTAATAAAACAAAACAAAATTTCCCATCAGTACTTTCCAAGATATAGAGGTGTGAAGTTGACCCTCAATGACCAGGTGGCGGCAACTCGGCGACTTCCGGGAAAAATTGCTTTTTATTTTACTTTGTTCCTTTTTTTTTTCTTCTCTAATTGTTTTCAATAATTTGTGGCCTGTGAGACCAATATAATGCATAATACAGTGGAACCCTGTCTAAATCCCAACGTACAAAAACCAAAGTACAGTGGAAACCCACTTTGAACATTCTTCATTCCCGAATGCTGTTCAAGTGGTTACCAAACGAATTTATTCCCATAAGGAAATGTAAATTAGATTAGTCTGTTTCAGACCCCCAAAAATACACTTATTAATGCTCTTACAATAATAAACTTACAAAAGGGCGAGTTTGGAGTGTTCAAATAGCGAGGGTCCACTGTAATATTTCCCATAAATACAGTCAACCCTTGGTTTTCGTTTGTCTCCGTTTTCGCCCCATTTTGGGTTTCGTTCACTTTTCGTGGAAAAAATGCCTCAGTTTTCGTTGATGGTATGGAACCGGTCCACCAATTTCCCGCACATACAAAGGCCGTGACCGCCACCCACGCACATTGTCACACAGTCTAGCATTGTATATGCTTGAGTGAACATCACCCCAGGGTTCATACAAAACATTTATTAACAATTCATTGTTTTGGCCCCTGATTATTGTGTGTGACTACTAAATAAGCACTGGGCCCAAAGAAAGCTCCTAGTGGCAGTCCTTTGGTAAAGAAAGTGAGAAGCACGTGGAGTTTAAGAGTGTAGCATGCATGCAGAGTGTAGCATGTATGCAGGGAGTTAATCATCATGGAGTGTAGCATGATGCAGGGAGTGTAGCATACATGCAGGGAGTGTTCTTTAAAGCAAGAGTGTAGCATACATGCAGGGAGTGTAGCATGTATATAGGGAGGAACATGCATGCAGGGAGTGTAGCATGCATGCAGGAGGGAGGTATGCAGGGAGTGAGCAGGTATGCGGGGGTTAACAGGTATGCAGGGAGTGTAGCAGGCAGGGAGGAGTGTAGTAGGCAGGGGGGGAGTGTAGTAGGCAGGGAGGGAGGGCGGCATGCAGAAGTGACCCCGAAAGGGGCTTGGTACCTAAATTCCTTATGGAAGGGATTCCCCTTCCAAAATAACCTCTCTTCCCTCTCCCCTCCTCTCTTCCATCCAGCAACATCAGTCTTCAACTAAAGTTAAGTGCCACATTGAGTTCATTCATTTTTGCATGTAAATCTATCTTTAAGGCCCAAATTTTTTTCCAAACTTCTGGGTTTTGGAACAGATTAATTGAATTTCCCTTATTTCTTGAATATGGTTTTGGTTTTTCGATTTTGGTTTTGTTGATCCTCTGGAATGGATTAAACACGAAAACCAAAGGGGTGACAATGTAAATACAAAAGGGGGACCCTCGGTTTCACCTCCAAACTCGAACAATTATGTGTGTATTTTCGTAAGTGCTTTTGTAAGTGTATTTTTGGGGTCTGAAATGAATAATCTAATTTACATTTGTCCTTAAGGCAACAAATTCGTTCGATAACGGCACTCAAACAGCATTCTGGAAAGAATCTTCAACGAAAACCGAGGGTCCACTGTACAATTAACCTGCTCCAGACACCCAAAAATATTAACAAAAAATACATTTTTTAAACAATAACTATAGTTTTACATACAGAAAACAATGAGAAATAAATATAAAGCACTAATGAAATGGATAAATGAACATTTAAATCACTATTACATACATTTATTGAAGACTCTTGTTGGCGTATGGAAGAAGGCGAGGAGGGGAGAGAGAGGAGGGGGCTTATTGTTTGAAGGGGAATCCTCCATAAGGACTTCAGTTATCAAAACCCTATCCTGTGTTACTTCCTTCTTTGTCTTTTATTGACACTGGCCCCCTGTCGCACTAAAAATATGTCCAGAGAGCTCTGTTTCTGGCATCTCTAAGATTTGCCTAAAATGGGACAAGGTATTGTCACTGAACATGTTGCAGATACGGCTTGTATCAGCTTCGTCAGGGTGATATTTTTTCCACAAAAGTTTGCACCTCATTCCACTTTGCACAAATGTTCTTAATCACTGAAGAAGGCACCTTCTCCCCTCTTTCTTCCTCCTCCTCTGAAGCAATTTCCTCAGCTGTGGTCTGTTGCTGTTCCAGATATTTGATTGTTTGTGATATGTTTCGTTAGCATATTTACCCCCTTTTGCAACTTTAGCTTCCTTGATTTCTATTTTCTTTGCCAGGATGGAACAGATTGTTGATTTCGACTTCCCATACATCCAGGCAAGCTCGGCTAAACGTACGCCATTTTCATACTTTTCTACAATCTCTTTCTTGAATTCTATCAAGTCTCTCACCTTCTTTACCAAAGGGCTGGCACTAGGAACTTTCTTTGGGCCCATGGTGGCTTATTTCACAGTCGCACTCAATAGTTAAGCACAAAAACAATGGATTATTAAGAAATGTTTCGGATGAGCCCTCGAAGTAATACTCACTCGACCAGTGACAAGAGCCAGACAGACACGTACACATGAGTGGCAGCATCCCAGGTGGGGAGATGCATCTGATACGTCAATTTCCGGGTGGAGGTACGAAATCTGGACCAAAATTTTGCCCAAAAATGGTCTAAATCCAAAATGTACGATATTTGTGCGTACTAAATACGAAGTTCCACTGTAGTATTCAACACAATAACTGCACTGTTGCAGGTTATGCCCGAAATATTATATATTTGAGTATATTCCAGTGGGATATTTCTCTATTTTTATTATGAATATTAGCATTATTATATGTATGGTAATGCTAATATTTTATTATATTATATTGCACTTGTTAGTCCATTTTACTGTAATTTACATGTAGTGGGAAACCACTAGTTGGACTGCCGGTTACTTGTTCAGGTACTGGTCAGTCTCTCAGTCACGTGACCTACATGACGTTGGTTTACCAAACAATGACACTCATCAGTAGGTTCACGCACCCTCTCCCAACAGGGAGTAGGTTCACGAACCCTCTCCCAACAGGGAGTAGGTTAAATAACAAAAAGGCACAATACGTGACTGGAACAATACACACACAACCCACCAGCCGCCAGCTTCATTGCAGTGCTCCTTTCCTAGAATATGACTGACTCCACTACTACTACTTCCACTACCACTACTATTTCCACTATTACCCCTCCACCACTTTCTTGTGCCCTCCCTGTCTGCCTGCCTATATAACCCCTTCCACCTGTCCTTTGTTAGTGTGACTTTGTAAATGGTCCAAGTCAGACCGAAACATCGTCGTAAGCTCCTCTTTCTATGTGCGGGTTGTGTGTGTAGGAGTAGGTTCACGCACCCTCTCCCAACGGGGAGTAGGTTCACGCACCCTCTCCCAACGGGGAGTAGGTTCACGCACCCTCTCCCAACGGGAGTAGGTTCACGCACCTCTCCCAACGGGAGTAGGTTCACGCACCCTCTCCCAACGGGGAGTAGGTTCACGCACCTCTCCCAACGGGAGTAGGTTCACGCACCTCTCCCAACGGGAGTAGGTTCACGCACCCTCTCCCAACGGGAGTAGGTTCACGCACCCTCTCCCAACGGGAGTAGGTTCACGCACCTCTCTCCCAACGGGAGTAGGTTCACGACCTCCCGGGGTAGGTTCCACTCTCCCAACGGGAGTAGGTTCACGCACCCTCTCCCAACGGGGAGTAGGTTCACGCACCCTCTCCCAACGGGAGTAGGTTCACGCACCCTCTCCCAACGGGAGTAGGTTCACGCACCCTCTCCCAACGGGAGTAGGTTCACGCACCCTCACCCAACGGGAGTAGGTTCACGCACCCTCTCCCAACGGGAGTAGGTTCACGCACCCTCTCCCACGGGAGTAGGTTCACGCACCCTCCCCAACGGGAGTAGGTTCACGCACCCTCCCAACGGGAGTAGGTTCACGCACCCTCTCCCAACGGGAGTTGGTTCACGCACCCTCTCCCAACGGGGAGTAGGTTCACGCACCCTCTCCCAACGGGGAGTAGGTTCACGCACCCTCTCCCAACGGGGAGTAGGTTCACGCACCCTCTCCCAACGGGGAGTAGGTTCACGCACCCTCTCCCAACGGGGAGTAGGTTCACGCACCCTCTCCCAACGGGGAGTAGGTTCACGCACCCTCTCCCAACGGGGAGTAGGTTCACGCACCTCTCCCGGAGTGGTTCCGCACCTCCCCAACGGGAGTAGGTTCATGCACCCTCTCCCAACAGGGAGTAGGTTCATGCACTCACTCCTGACAGGGAGTAGGTTTATACACTCTTTTATGAATTGATCCAGGCTCTCAGCCTTAATACAACTTCCCTACTCACGGAATATTACTTAATCTCGACTGATATCTAATATACATCTCTGTCTATTGAGACTATCAGTTGCTACATTTGTAAAGTGTAACTTTATGTTTTACACTGCAAGAGAACTTTTTAACATACTATAAGTATTTATATGTTTGTATTAAAGAGCATGAATTTTACAGAGTTGGATCAGTCTAATAATCCCCATTATAAATAAAAGGTGACATTTTTCTAAAGAACAATTAGAATAGAGCCTGATTCGACGTGTTGTTACAGAAGGGGCAAAAACAGTCTAAGAGATAAGGCCCTTATCGTAACACGCACTAATATTTTCATCATTGCTTTGTTTACAATAATTGTTTACAACAAAAAATACACAAAAATATTATATACAGCGGAACCTTTGTTTTCGTTTGCCCTTGTTTTCGTCGAATTTGGTTTTCAACGACTTTTTTCGTCAAAATATTGTCCCAGTTTTCATTCACCTTGGTTTACATCCGCCGTACCAAACGTGTGCACCTTCATGCCCACACAAAGCATCCCACGCACGCATTCCGAGTCAGTCTGGCTTTGTTTTTCATAATAATCCATTGTTTTTTGTGCTTGTTTATTGAGCGCGACTGCTAAATAAGCCACCATGGGGCCAAAGAAAGTTCAGTGCCAGCCCTTTGATAAAGAAGGCGAGAAACACTATAGAATTCTTCAGTGATTCTATGATATGAACGATACTAAAGCAGCAGGGGTCAATAAAGGCTATAACGCCAGCCAGCGATAAAGTGTAGCATTAAGAGTGTACAAGTAAGTTAAGCGATTAGCGATAGAGAAAGGACGACACAAAACTAACTCCTCCAATGTTGTTGTAGTTTTATAGGTCCACTGACAACATACGCTGCCCTGCGCTATCTTCTACCACCCTAAACCTCTGCCAGCATCTCCTCCAAGGTAAGTGTGTACTATAACCACTATTTCTTTACATTCTCTCTTATGTTTTTATACAATATTTCTAATTTATAAATTACGTACAGTGGACCCCCGGATTTCGTACTGCTCCCAACTCGAACAATTATGTAAGTGTATTTTTGTAAGGGCTTTTGTGTAAGTGTATTTTTGGGGGTCTGAAATGGACTAATCTAATTTATATTCGTCCTTATGGGAACAAATTTGTTCAGTAACGGCACTCGAAAAGCCTTCCGGAAAGAATTATTGACGAAATCCGGGGGTCTACTGTACATTGTTTCAGTGTTTTCCTTATGAAACTGTGATCTAGTGCAGTTAGCCTCACAAACATTCTGTTTTCTCTTATAATAAGAGCATGGGAAGATATGCAATCAGCAGGAGAGGGAATGGCAGCTGCCACCTCCACCATTAGCCACATACGAAATGACATTTCATTCATTCTAGAGTATATATCATGTTTTATGTTATTAATATTGTTTATTATGTCATATTAGATGAAATGTGATAGATAAATAAGCTGTAGAGTTGATATTAGTGTCATATTGAAGTATTTTGTCCTGTCTCCAAACAAACTCTCCTCCCTCTCCCCTCCTTGCTGTCTTCCATACGCCAACAAAGAGTCTTCAATAAAGGTAAAAGTGATTTAAATGTTTATTTATCCATTTCATTAGTGTTTTATATTTACATATTTCTTTGTTTTCTGTATGTAAAACTATAGTTATTCTCTATAAAATGTATTTTTTGTTAATACTTTTGGGTGTCTGAAACAGATTAATTGGATTTACATTATTTCTTATGTGAAATATTGCTTTAGTTTTTGTTGAATTTGGTTTTGTCAGACTTTCTGGAACGCATTAAAGACAAAAACCAAGGTTCCATTGTATCTCAGTAAGTACTGATCCTAATTTTTTTTTTATCTTATAACGTGTAGAATAATGCCCTCTTCATTAAAAAATAAATAAAAATATTCGGAGCGCTGCGCAAGTGAATATAGATCTACATTTGGACAGTTTAGGGGTTAAAGCCATTGCAGCAAGTCCTGTCTAGGCCTAGATATTTTTAGCAAGCTATTTACATCCCCATTATTTATTCCTGTTTTCCATTTATACACCTCAATCATATCCCCCTAAAGTGACATAAACCATACCAACTGCAAAGATGCTACTCTTCATATCATAAAAAAACACTTAAATGTAATAGTGCCAGCATCAGAGATAAAAGAATCACGATTACTAGGTAACCAAGGTAGAAAAAGTGTTATGCTTAGATTTCACACGCAAGACAGGAAAAAAGGTCTAATAAGTACAGTGGAACCCCGGTTAACGAACACCCCGGAAATCGTGCAATTAGGTAAGTATAATATTGTAAGTGCTTGTGGAAGTGTATTTTTGGGGGTCTGAAATAGACTAACCTAAATGACATTTTTTTCTTACGGAAGTAAATTCATTCGGTAATGGCACTTGAGCAGGCTTCTGCAATGAATTTTTTTCGTTAACCAGGGTTCCACTGTACATCTATTAAAGCAAAAAAAGATATTTATGTAAATGAGTATCTCACAAAAAAACGTCAGAACCTCTTGTACAGAGTAAGAAAACTTAAACATGAGAATAATGACAAAATCCACCAGTGCTTCACACGGGATGGAAAAATTCTAGTAAGGAAAACAAATGTAGGCCGTGTTTACTATATCATGAATGAAAATGAACTGTCCAACTTCCTTCGAGATGCTAATCTTACAGAGTCTGACTAACCTCAGTGACCAAATCCTTATACTGCGTTAGTGCAAGTTATTTCCATTATTGTGCTAGTCCCTACACTATCACTTCCCGGATAGTAACTGCTACCTCACTATCTCAAATTTCTCACACAATTGATTGTGCGACTTATTTTGAAATTCTTGTATTAGAAGCAACTACAGTGGACCCCCGGCTAACGATCACCCCGGAAATCATACAATTATGTATGTATAATATTGTAAGTGCTTGTGGAAGTGTATTTTTGGGGGTCTGAAATAGACTAACCTACGTAACATTATTTCTTAAGGAAGTAAATTCGTTCGGTAATGGCACTTGAGCAGGCTTCTGCAATGAATTTTGATCGTTAGCCGGGGGTCCACTGTACCTCAGTGTATATGTGACTTATTTTGTATATATCTTTTTTCTTAAATTGCAATTATTTGCTATATATTTTTTAATACATATTTAACATTAACCATTTTCCAACCTTAACTATATACAGTATTAGTAATCACTTTATTTACTTAAAATTTGATTAAAACCATTTTTACTATTAGTCCATTTTACTTTGTACAGTGGACCCCCGAGTTTCGTAAAAACTTCACTCCTGAAGTCTGCTCAAGTGCCATTACCGAACGAATTTACTCCCTTAAGGAAAAATTTCACGTAGGTTAGTCTATTTCAGACCCCCAAAAATACACTTCCACAAGAACTTACAAAATTATACTTACATAATTGCACGATTTCCGGGGTATTCGTTAACCGAGGGTCCACTGTACAATTAATCTCTATATTCTCTTAAAATAGTTCTTTATATTCATTTACCTCTTATTGTCTTTTATAAATTCTAAAGTTTCAACCAGTGCAATACTGAATTCAAATATTTGTCAAAAACAATTTACTACTAGTCATAGTAATAATTCCAACCATTTCATTGGCCATTTCAATTAGTAAATCATCAACATTGTAAAAATATCCTATATCTCTGTGAAAAATTTTCAAAATTGTAATAATCCAATAGTCAGTAAGAATAATTAATCTAGTATCATATTATTAAGTTTAGCATAATCCATTGTTCTTAAGTCTAGTTATAGAATCACACTAAATCTTATGATTACAGGCATTGATCCTGACATCAATCTATTATTAAGTGACTTACACGATTCCAATAACAACTGTAATTACTAATTACTTAATTACGTTGGACTGCGTGCGACCAGCAGTAACAGCCTGGTTGATCAGGCTCTGGTCCAACAGGAGGCCTGGTCACAGACCGGGCCGCGGGGGCATTGACCCCTGGAATTCTCTTCAGGTAGACTACACAGCAGATCAAGCAAAGATATTACTCAGAGCCAACAATTATGATGACTTCACAGCACTACTCCAATCCCTACAGACCAATATGTCAATCATCACACTCCCTGAGACCTGGCTAAAGCCTGGTATTACAGATGTCTATGCCATCCCAGGTTACACAGCCATTCACAACTGTGGGACAGATCAGCGAGGGGGTGGAATAGCTATATATTACTCGGATCAACTGGAATTTATCAAAAACTCTTGCACAAGGGATGAGCATGGAGAATATATTATAGCTAAATTTAAATCAAAAGACCTGCAAAAACCCCCTCACAGTGATAAACATCTACAGATTACCACAGTCTAACATTCACCACTTTAGTGAAAAATTAGGAAACCTGATAACTGATGCTCACATGAACAAAGACCATCTGCTGCTCACAGGAGATTTCAACATAAATCTCCTACATGACCACAGGACCCACAGGTAACAGAATTCACAAACACTATGAGCAACTCCTTGTTACTACCAACAATATCAAAACCTACAAGAATCTCTGAGACTAGTATCTCATTATTAGAACACATCTGGACTAACACTATATCCCCTCTAAAATCAGGCATAATCACAGAACACCACAGACCACTACCCTACCTTTCTCATAACCAACCTAAGTAAATTGCCCCAAGATATTACAAAAGTTACCTTCAGACTACATAATGAGTCAGCTGTTAATAACTTTATAACAGCTATGTTTAACATTGACTGGAATAATGAGTTAGAAGCATTCAGATACTAATGAATGCATCAAGAATTTCCTTAAAAAAAAACCACCACCTCTATAACAAACATTGCCCTAAAAAAACTAAACAGATCACAGTAAGAGACTTAATACCTGGCTAACACCCAGCATCCTTAAATCCATTAACAAAAGGCACCAATATGAAAAACAATACAGAAGGGGTCTAATAACCAGAGAACAATCCAAACGCTACTCATCAATCCTTACCAGCCTGATAAGTAGGTCAAAAAAATTGTATTATGAGAACAGACTACATAACATAAAAGGTGATATGAAAAAGACCTGGAAAACCCTATCTGCAATTCTAGGAAATAAAAAGATATCCAAGAACAATACCATCAAATTATCAAAAACAGATGAACCCCTACTCTCACCAACTGAGACAGCAAACAGACTTAATGTTTTCTTCTCCACCATAGGAAAGAATCTAGTGAGTAAAATCCCAAGCTCGAACACCCGTCCAACACACTACCTCACCAACACCTACCCTGATACACTATTCCTAGCTCCTACCAACCCAATAGAAGTCATACAGATCTATTCCTACCTCGTCTCACACAACGTACTCAACCCCTGTCAGTTTGGATTCAGGACCAACAAGAGCACAAATGATGCTATTATACACATGCTAGAGTTAATATACACCGCACTTGAGAAGAAGGAAGTACCACTGGGAATCTTCATTGATCTACGCAAAGCTTTTGATACAGTCGACCATGACTTACGGCTCACAAAATTGGCACACTATGGTATAAGAGGGCACTCACTCAACTACCTAAAATCATACCTTAGTAACAGAAGCCAATACGTGTACACAAATGGACCGAACTCTTCCACACAACAAATTACAGTCGGAGTCCCTCAAGGAAGTGTACTGGGTCCACTCCTATTCCTCATTTACATCAATAACCTACCGAATGCATCACAACTACTCAAACCCATATTATTTGCAGATGACACAATGTATGTCTTCTCTCACCCAAATCCAGTCATACTGGCCAACACTGTTAATGCCGAATTACAGAAAATATCAACATGGATGACGACAAATAAGCTTACTCTCAATACTGACAAGACCTACTTCATACAATTTGGAAACAGAGCCACAAATGTTCCACTTAACATAACGCTCAATGGTTCACCCATCACAAGACTCAGAGGGAAAATTCCAAGGAATCCACATTGACAGTAGCCTTAAATTCCAAAAACATATACAACAAATTTCCAAGAAAATCTCAAAGACAGTAGGCATATTATCAAAGATACACTACTATGTGCCTCAATCAATTCTCCTTGCACTATATCATTCACTCATCTACCCTCATCTCACCTATGAAATCTGTGCATGGGGATCAACAACCTTAAGGGGGGAGCGGCGAGCCTTTTTCAATTAAGTAGGAAAGGAAAATTGAAAAATTATGGAAAAAAATGTTTTCTTACCAAAAAATAGTGCATAATTCTGGCAACATGTTGATGCAATCGGCTTCTTTCTATCATATTTATAAGTATGTTTATTCTAAAAAGTATTTTTTTTTGCTTTTGCTGGTAGCAAAAAGACTTGTTGGCAATTCATTTTTTTTTACCCCCAAAATTGCAATTTTTATAATTATTTCACTTGAAATACACTACATGGCAACTTCTGTGAGGAGTGTAGTGGGCGAGAGGTGCAGGGAGCAGCTCAGTAGCCTTCTGGCTTCCCATGGGGATAGGGAATTATAGTGTGCTGAAGTTTGGCACGCCATTTCCCTAGATTTTTACACAATCATAATTATCAATATCTCAGGAATAAGTTATTGACATTATAAATCCTCTCATGCAAAGAGTATTTATCAGAGCATCATGATTCTTTCGTAGGTTGTTGAGGAATTATGGTTCTATTGAATTACAGGGAGAGCTTGCGATATGTTTTACGGTTTGTTGTTACTGATTTTTTGTTACACAAAAAAAAAAAAAAACGTATTTCAACATTTTTTATAATGAAATCTATTGACAGTAAGCTCAAGACTCTTCTGTAATTCAAAAACCTAACTCTTTGTCTTGCATCTGATTTCAATTAGAACATTGTATGTCTTACTAATTTTGTAGGAGAGGATTTGCCCTAAGCCCTGTCAAATAGGGCACTAATATTTTTTTTCTGTATAACTGTAAGGCAAAACATCACTAAAAACACAGTATCTAGGTTTCAAATGGTGCTTAATTCACTGACAAATTCCCATTAAAATTTTAGCAAATTATTAAAAATGAAAGTCTTCCCCCTCCTTAAATCACCTTAGACCACTCATAACCCAGCAATTTGGCAAATTTCACACAAATTTCAAACGATGCCAATTTCAAAATAGGGTCCAGAATAAACAAGGCAGACATTCCTGGCACTAAAATAACATCTTCTCTGTTCATTACTCACGTCTCCAGGCCCATCTTACATTACTTTTGCTTTTCATTTTGAATTTTTATTCTCACAAAAAATAGAAGATTTACTGTTATGTACAGTAGAACGTCATTTAGCACGAGATTATGTTGCACGTTACCGGTATTGCACGATTTAAGATTTGCGACACATTATCATCTTACACGACGTAAAGATGATATTACACGGTTCGGCAGGAGGGGAAAAATTTTGAGCGCATGGTTATTTACTGCCTAAGAATCCTCATGCTTTGAGGAAAAGGGAATTTTTCCTTCCTGTAAACTAAGTTTATTCAGATACACGGGGCCAGGAGCTGAGTCTCGACCCCTGCAACCACAATTAGGTGAGTACAGTTACATACATTATCATACATAGCAGCATATGTGTAGAGAACCTAGGATAACCCAAGTCAGTCAATGGAAATACTGTCACTCTGACTTTTTTGGGTTATCCTAGGTTCTCTACACATATGCTGCCATGTATGATAATCTTCGTAACTGTATCTGTGTATACCTGAATAAACTTACTTACAGTTTGTGGGAAGGAAAAACAAGTAACCATTCTCACAAGCAGTCTTGCTTCTACTACTGTTGTTGTGGTTCAGCAGACACCACCCGCCACGGACCCCAGCATTCGTACGTATTTCATACGCGTTAAGAAGTCCTGGCTACAAGCCAGCTGTGTTTGTGAAGAATAAAATAAAGAGTGAATTGTGTTTTGATCTTGAATTAACGAAGAAAACAAAGATATTAGACAAGACATAACCCGTGGCCGTAATGAAGTGTTACTTTGTACACATAAAAGATGTAAACATAAGTTTGTGTGACTGACTGACTGACTTGTTTGACTGAATGACTGAGTGACTGACTAACTTGACTGACTGACTGAATGATTTGACTGACTGACTGATGACTTGACTGACTGACTGAATGACTTGACTGACTGACTTGACTGACTGACTGACTGACTTGACTGACTGACTGACTGAATGACTTGACTGACGACCGCCGAATGACGACTGACTGACTGAATGACTTGACTGACTGAAGCTTGACTGACTGACTGAGACCCTTGCTGACTTACTGAATGCTTGACTGACTTACTGAATGACTTGACTGACTTACTGAATGACTTGACTGACTTACTGAATGACTTGACTGACTTACTGAATGACTTGACTGACTTACTGAATGACTTGACTGACTTACTGAATGACTTGACTGACTACTGAATGACTTGACTGACTGACTGAATGACTGACTGACTGACTGAATGACTGGGACTGACTGACTGAATGACTTGACTGACTTACTGAATGACTTGACTGACTTACTGAATGACTTGACTGACTTACTGAATGACTTGACTGACCTACTGAATGACTTGACTGACCTACTGAATGACGACTGACTTACTGAATGACTTGACTGACTTACTGAATGACTTGACTGACTTACTGAATGACTTGACTGACTTACTGAATGACTTGACTGACTTACTGAATGACTGCTGACTTACTGAATACTTGACTGACTTACTGAATGACTTGACTGACTTACTGAATGACTTGACTGACTTACTGAATGACTTGACGGCCTACTGAATGACTGACTGACTTACTGAATGACTTGACTGACTTACTGAATGACTTGACTGACTTACTGAATGACTTGACTGACTTACTGAATGACTTGACTGACCTACTGAATGACTTGACTGACTTACTGAATGACTTGACTGACTTACTGAATGACTTGACTGACTTACTGAATGACTTGACTGACTTACTGAATGACTTGACTGACTTACTGAATGACTTGACTGACTTAAAGTTAGGACACTCAGTTCAACCATCGACTTCAGTTCAAGAACTTCTACTATCCACCTCAGCCCAGTAGGGCCACACCATCCATATCCACTCTTCACTACCATCCACAAACATCATTACCCACAATTTAAGGTAAAAATACTATTATTTCTATTGCATTTGTAGTCTTAAGCAGTAATAGATCATGACAATGCACTACAATTACATATCCACCTCAGCTCAGTAGGGCCACACCATCCATATCCACTCTTCACTACCATCCACAAACATCATTACCCACAATTTAAGGTAAGAAATACTATTATTTCTATTGCATTTGTAGTCTTAAGCAGTAATAGATCATGACAATGAACTAAAATTACATATTCGCCTTCAATTTTTGCAAGATATGTTGGTCTAAAAAACTTGTTTGGCTTTTGGGGACTCTCAAACACGTATCCCTATTTTCCCATAAGTTCTGTTAATCATTTAAGACGAAATTATCTAACACGACTTTTTCAGGAACGTATCTATCGTGCTAAATGACGTCCTACTGTATACAACTGCATCATTGTAAAAATGGTATAAATAATATCAGAGCACTTGTGCATGAATATTAGACTACGCCAGTTGATGTGTATTGGACGCATGGTGTGATTTGTTTACATCGTCAAAAATCGAACATTTTCGCTACTTTGAGCTCAATTTCAAGGTACTTGTCATTGTCAAACCAATCAAAATCATCTCTATTTCTGTAATATATCTTCCATTCTATCAAATGAGACCAAGGAAACGAGAATAAATCAATAAATACCAAACGAAAATAGACTGCAAAGTCGCTGTTTTAAACGAAAAAACGGTCAGAGTTTTTCTCATTATGCAGTGTGTGCTGCAGGATTTTTATATACTGCACACACTGACCACACAGAACCCATTCTTTCATATGTAGGCCTACCAGCTGTTTCCCGCTTAATTTGAGGCCGCTAGAATTTACGCGTACTAGTACGGCACCAACCCCTGCTCGTAAAACATACTAGTACGGCACCGACCCGAAAGGGTTAATATGGCGTCGAGTAGAGACTTAGTGATTTTAATGTGTACCTGAACACCAGCACAGTGTGTAAGTATATTTAGGTACAGGTACACATAAGTATAATTATCAGAGTACATATAAAATATGCAATAACTTTAACCCTTAAACGGTCCAAACATATATATACGTTGCTTGCCCAGTGCCCGAATATTTTGAAAAAAATTTTTTATAGAAATAAAGAGTACATTTTTTAAGTGTTATAGGATAAAAAAAATTAGGGTCAGTACTTACCGAGATATGAGGCGGAGAAGTTAGCACTGGATGCTCACCTGACAGCAACAGGAGTCCTGCCGCTTGCAGAATTGTTGCCGCTATACCTTTTTTCCTTTTTTTTTTATAATTTTTATGTTCTGATAATTACAATTTATAGTAGTTCTTGTGATTTCATAGCCAATCTTTGTTCTGACAGTAATATTAGGTACTGAAATTGTACTCAAATAATAATAATAATGATAGTACATAAAAATAATAATAATAATGAAAATGAATAATAATGATAATAATAATAATAATAATAATAATAATAAATAATAATAAATAATAAAAAAGTTCCCTTGAAGCATTATGTAAGATTTGTGTAGCTGCCTTATCTCATCTGATCTCTACTAATGATGACGAGTGAGGGTAATCTTATCTCTTCTTATCAGTCCAGTAATTACAGTGATGACATTTGACGAGCTTACACTGCTTCCCTTTATTTGTTACGCAAACCTGTCTGTCTGTCTGTCTGTCTGTCTGTATCTGTCTGCCTGTGTGTCGTCTCCTTTCTGTCTGCCTGTGTGTCGTCTCCTTTCTGTCTGCCTGTGTGTCGTCTCCTTTCTGTCTGCCTGTGTGTCGTCTCCTTTCTGTCTGCCTGTGTGTCGTCTCCTTTCTGTCTGCCTGTGTGTCGTCTCCTTTCTGTCTGCCTGTGTGTCGTCTCCTTTCTGTCTGCCTGTGTGTCGTCTCCTTTCTGTCTGCCTGTGTGTCGTCTCCTTTCTGTCTGCCTGTGTGTCGTCTCCTTTCTGTCTGCCTGTGTGTCGTCTCCTTTCTGTCTGCCTGTGTGTCGTCTCCTTTCTGTCTGCCTGTGTGTCGTCTCCTTTCTGTCTGCCTGTGTGTCGTCTCCTTTCTGTCTGCCTGTGTGTCGTCTCCTTTCTGTCTGCCTGTGTGTCGTCTCCTTTCTGTCTGCCTGTGTGTCGTCTCCTTTCTGTCTGCCTGTGTGTCGTCTCCTTTCTGTCTGCCTGTGTGTCGTCTCCTTTCTGTCTGCCTGTGTGTCGTCTCCTTTCTGTCTGCCTGTGTGTCGTCTCCTTTCTGTCTGCCTGTGTGTCGTCTCCTTTCTGTCTGCCTGTGTGTCGTCTCCTTTCTGTCTGCCTGTGTGTCGTCTCCTTTCTGTCTGCCTGTGTGTCGTCTCCTTTCTGTCTGCCTGTGTGTCGTCTCCTTTCTGTCTGCCTGTGTGTCGTCTCCTTTCTGTCTGCCTGTGTGTCGTCTCCTTTCTGTCTGCCTGTGTGTCGTCTCCTTTCTGTCTGCCTGTGTGTCGTCTCCTTTCTGTCTGCCTGTGTGTCGTCTCCTTTTGTACGGGTTGTACTTATACGGCTGCACCACGGCTGTTCACGTGATTTCCAACCTCTGCCCATGTGATCTGGCATTAGCCAATGATAGGCCTGCCTTTTGAATGCCTCAGCGCCAGGCGGCCTAGAAGCCTCAGTTACCATCCAGACTCAGTGCAGGACAGACGGACACAGGCATAGGCTCTCAGCTCCCATATATCCAACGCCTCATTAAACGCTACCAAAAACCAAGCTCATCGTCTGTTAATATTACCAAATCTATGAAAAGAACCCCACAACACAAATGGTGACAGCTCGTGGGCGTAGATTTTGAGTATTTTGAGCGGAATTGAGAGAAAGAAGAAGCCGGTGTGAGAGAGTACCGCCGCGGGCGTCAATATCAACCGTCGCCAGCGACTCACCTTCCCCTCACCCGTGTCATCATCCAAGACTCTTGTGAAGCAGTGTCTCCAGTCTTTCTGGCTTCTAATTGCAAGTAAACCTCCGAAGAGTTGATCTGGGTTTTGCAATTAAGCCAACAAGTAAGCCAGTTTATGGGAAGAGCCTAAGCCAGCCTACAGTCATCCAGTGTCCCCTGCCATCCACCCAATTCTTCACTGCTGTGTGCAAGTAAGAGAATTCAGGTTCACAGTCCAGAGAGCTAAGCCAGCCTCTTCCAGAAAGCCAGTTATACAAGTAAGCCAGTCGTTTCTTCAGCAAGCAGGTTCCTTGCAGTATTGTCTCCAATCGCCCTGTGCTACAAGTTGGACGCTTGTCAGAGTGATATTCACCATTCCTGTGGCTTATTGTACAAAAAGCCACCTGGGTTAGAGGATTCCCGCTGCCGTGAAAACTTAGTGTACTGGCCGAACGCCGTGACGTCATCGCCCACCGCCAGCGAGTCAGGCAGCAGTGACGTCATCCATGCGCGCGCCACTCACCACCCGCGCTAGTGTAAACAAAGATACCACCTGCTCACACTACTCTCTACCAGCCAGCATTTTGTGGTATTTGCTACCCTATCTGGGGTACCAGCAGCATTGTTTCGGCTCACATAGCAAGTCGAGAGTGTCTTCCTTCATCCCAGAGCGCCAACGTAAAAGCTTGCTGTGTGAGTTCTTCGGTAAGCGCATTTATCCAAGTCTGTCAGCAGTCAACGACCAGGAATATATTCTCTCCACCTACACTCGTCGTTCATTCATCATTAGACTCTATTCTATTAAAGACATTTGTGTGTGTGTGAGACATTTAAGCAGTGAATTTTCTTAGTGACATTTAAAGACTTGTGTTTCAGTTTCGTGTAAATTCATTTCAAATACTTTTTCAGTATTCAATGTGCTTCGTGTCTCATTTTTATCTATGTTCCTTGTGTAAACTCGTACACATGCAGTAAGTACTTGTGTATAAATTTTCTTGTCCTTGAGTGCAGTATTTGATTTATTTTAGTTATTATTGCAGTGTGTGCATTAATTCCCTGTCCATCATTTTTCTCCCAGTGCATTCCCTTGTGTTTTTATGCAGTGTCTGTGCATAGTTCCCTATTGTTTATGCCCAGTGTTCCTAGTTGCATATTTCATTTTCCTGTGTGCCATTCAGTATGTCCCATTAATTTTTGTGCCAGTATCTCACATGTTTTAGTTCAACAGACAGTTTATATTTTTGTGTCAACCTGTGCCTCATTTTTTTTTAATTTTTGCAGAACCTGTTTATTGAATATATTTTGTCTGAAGCAGCAAGAACTATCTCTATATATATTTTTACATGCAAGATCTTATTGCATAAACTGTCACATTCACTGACTGAATCTTGTTGTGTTATGTATTCTCCTGCAAAACTGTAAGTTTTTTTTTAACCTTTATTTCAGTTTGTGTATTATTGTCTTTGTGTTGATCTTATCAAAATTCCTTGAACAAATTCACTCTTAATATTCATATGTAAAGTAAAGTAATATTCATTATACTCATTTTCATTAGTTTTCTTAAGTGAACTAAGAGTTAAAGTGTTCATTCTCCTTGTGCCCAGTGCAACATTGATTTTTTAGTTGATGCAGTAAATTGTTTATGCAATACCATACATTGATTACACTTTAATATTATTCTCCAGTAGTGATTACTTGTTCTTGTTATTTTTGCATACAGTTTTGTGTATTTATTCCATTTTACTCAGTGTTATCCTGAAAAGTACTAATAATTCAATGCTAGTTGTCAGCATCATAGTTAATTCTTCAGCCAGCAATGCATATTAAATTTTAGTGTCATTTTCTCTTAAGAAAATTTGTTTTCCAGTAATTTTCCAGTTACATACAATTTATTGATTGTAATTCCACTTTGCATTGATTTATCATTTCTCATCTAGTAATTTTGTTTTAAATTCCAGTAGAGAGATCACTTTGCTGTTAATCCATACAGTATTGCCTTTTATTGCAATTTGTAAAGTAATTCCTTAAATTTTACAGTCAAAATTCAGTGAGTTTTACCTTCTTATGCAGTGTACATTAGTTGTTTTAACCCCTTTTCTGCATCTAATTCAATGAATTTGTTTAATTCCCATTTTAACTAATTGTGTACTGTGAATATTTTACCATTCTCATTTTTACCTGAATTAGTCCTTGTGCAATTTTCTTTGCAAGTATGTCTCACTTACCTCAAAGTGTTGTAGCTAATGACGGCATTCAGTCCCCTAATGTTCCAAATGCCCTTGCTGAAATTCATAATAGTCATTTACCGAATGCTAGACCTACCCAGTTACAGTGTCAATATAGTTTCCTTCGTGATTCTGATAGTTCCTTACCGACTGAAAGACAGTATCTAGCTCTTGAGCAATGTGTTTGTTCTCACAGCTTGTATCAGAGAGTTATAACAGTTCTGCGGAATGTGAAGTTCAAATTCAGTCCTGATAGCTTTGTGCATTATGTATTAACGTAGCCGAGCGGTCAAGAAACTAGTAAAACTGTCACTCCTGTCTGGAATCTAGTCATAATTGCACACAGGATAGTGTACTATCCCTGTGATGGCTCTTGTTCAAGTGGTAGTTCCTCTCCAGGGGACGCCTTGTTGAGTAAAGACTGTTTGATATGAGTTATGCCATCTCTTGTTGTCACATGCCGCCTGCAGAAAGACGTTTCTGTGGCTAGTGTATTCACTAGAGTGCCAGTTGTTGTCCCTTGTGTTCCAGATAGTGATCTTTCCACTTGACAGTAAAGCCCTTTGCAGAGTAAAGTGTCGTGTGTCGAGTAATTATTACCTGCAGTAAGAGATAGTGAGAGCTGTTCTCCTTTGCTCATACTTTGTGTTATTGAGCTATCTATTTTACCCGGGGAGAGTCCTTCCACTCCACCGTGCCGTTCATTCCTCCAGTAGGAAAGTGTTCCCAGTTCTTAGTGAATATAGAAAACTCAGTTTAAGAGATTAGTTGCTTGCTAGCCGAGTCCTTACTAAGGCTGAACGCACTTATACAGTTATGCAAATCCAATGTAGTTGCTGATGCTTTGTCGCGTCATGTCAGTGTAGTAACTGCCGATCCTCCATTTAGTGCTGAGGATGTAAAGACTGCTCAAAGAACAGACCCCTTGTGGTCTGGTGTGGTTCGATTCCTGCTCCAGAAAGACCTTATTCTCTCTGTGAAGCCACCAGCACCCATTAGTGACTTTGTCATGAACCAAGAATTACTGTATCGCACTACCGAGTTGGGTAATCCTAGTAGAAGAGTATACCAGTTAGTAATTCCACAGTCACTAGTGAAAGTAGCCTTGCAGCTAGTTCACGATGTACCAGATGTTGCACATCCTGGTATGGATCGTTCTGTGAAACAAGCCAGATTGAAATACTTTTGGCCTCGTATGTCTACCGATATTACTGAGTATGTCAAGAAATGTAGTGTGTGTATGAAACACAAAGGTAATGTCACGGGTCCTAATCCAATCCAGATCTTTCCTACTACTAGTGAGCCATGGGAAAGAGTTGCACTAGATCTGTTGACCAACTTCCAATGTTCCCTCAGTGGAAACAAACATCTGTGTGTGATGGTTGATCTCTTTACCAGATATTGTGAGTTAGTTCCTATTCCAGATAAGACTGCCGAAACAGTAGCAAAAGCATTCAAGGAACGTATAATCTGTAGACATACCACTCCTAAATCCTTAGTATCCGATAATGGAGGTGAATTTTGTAATGAGATCCTAGAAATCTTGTGTAAACTATACAAGATTACAAAATTAACCATTGTCCCGCACCTTCCTGCCAGTAATGGGTTAGCAGAAAGAACGAATAAGAAAGTCCTTGACGTTTTGAGAGCTAACATCAATCCCAATAGTGTAACCTGGGATGAAGTCATTCCTGATGTTCAATGTGCCATAAATTCTGCCTTTAACGCTTCAATAGGTGATACCCCTCATTACGCCTGTACGGTGTCGATAAGCGTTTGCCTTATGAGCTGTTATATTCCAATCCGAAACCGACTTACAATCCAGATGATTTCGTAGCAGCTCGTACCAGCCAAGCTCAGAGTGTTTTCAGAAGAATACGTGAAACACTTCATAAGTCAACAGCAGAATTTACTAAAGTAACTAATACTAAAGCTAAACCGACTAAAGTTCAAGTAGGGTCCAGAGTCATGTTGTTTAACTTTAACAAAACGTCAGCAATGCCAAAACTTGATCAAAAGTTCGTTGGTCCTTATTGAGTAGTCGAACATATTAACGGCAATAAGTATAAAGTTAGAGAAATTAGTACGGGTCAGTTTAAAGAATCGCATTTAGATCATATGAAGTTAGTATGCAATGATGATGACGAAGTCCCTGTCACCCCCGACAATCAGATAAGTGAGACAGAATCTGATATTTCTCCTGTTGCTGTTCCCTCTACCTCTAATGATCAGTCAGATCAACCTGAATGTCGTTATTCCCTACGTACACGACAAGTGTTAAGAAATCCTCAAGTATCATTTGTAGATACCAGTGTAGATCCTCCTCAATCAGAAGTTGAGTTACCTATTGTAACAGAGTTTGATCCACCCAGAGATGATAATTATACAGCCTATATCAATCTCACCCTAGCAGAGTCGGGGTTAAATGTAAATAACCTGTATAGATAAATATGTAGTAAGCGTTAACTGTGTGTTATAATATCTACTTAGTACGTATTACTCAAATTTTTTTTTTGTGTTCACGTTCTCTCCGAGTTCTGAGAATTAACAGTATAGATTTGAGTGCACCAGATCTACCTTGTCTGTTAATCACTATCTTCTTGTAATTATATTTCCTCAGAATTCGTAGATCACATGAAGACAGTTCGATCGAACAAATTATTTTTTTTTTATCTCTTTTATCATGATATTCTTGAATGAGCTCATTTAATTAATTCCTATGTATCATGATGCATCATATAGTAATGTAGATTATTCCGTCACGATAATATCCATGTGAAGTATAATGTTAACTGTTGTGTACTTTGACATTGTATAGAATCAGCTGAGAGTTGTTGCCTGTTGCCCTTAGTTTGTATAGTTGTATGTCGAGACGCCATACGTAGCATGCCCGAGCTGTACGGGTTGTACTTATACGGCTGCACCACGGCTGTTCACGTGATTTCCAACCTCTGCCCATGTGATCTGGCATTAGCCAATGATAGGCCTGCCTTTTGAATGCCTCAGCGCCAGGCGGCCTAGAAGCCTCAGTTACCATCCAGACTCAGTGCAGGACAGACGGACACAGGCATAGGCTCTCAGCTCCCATATATCCAATGCCTCATTAACCCTTAAACTGTCCACACGTAGATCTACGTTCACTCGCGCACTGCTCCGAATATTTTGAAAAAAAAAAAATTGTTTTTTTTTTAAAAATGAAGAGCGCATTTTTATAAACAGGATAGGCTAAAAAAAAAATTTTTAGGGCCAGTACTTACCGAGATATAAGCCCGACAAGTTGGTGCTGGATGCTCACCTGACGGCAACAACAAGTCCTGCCGCTTGCAGAAGTAATGCCGATATACTTTTTTTTCTAGTTTTTATTTTATTTTATACAATTTTTATGTTCTGGTAATTACAATTTATAATAGTTCTTGTGATTTCATAGCCAATCTTTGTTCTAACACTAATATTAGGTACTGAAATAGTACTCAAATAGTCACAATGACACCAACAGGTGAACAATTTCACCTGCCTTGGTCATTTACTTTTGTCTATAAATATATACAAAGTATTTATAGGTCCCAGCAATGTTTTAGACATCCTGGAGTATATATGAAACTCCTTGAAGAATGGTGTTATGACAATTGTCAGATAACTACTGATAAGACAGTGACATTGATGAATGAATGTGTGCAAGGAACCCTTGCTTTGTTTTCACTGTCTGTATCTGTCTATCTATCTATCTGTCTATCTATCGATCTGTCTATCTATCTATCTGTCTATCTATCTGTCTGTCTATCTGTCTATCTATCTGTTTGTCTATCTATCTGTCTATCTATCTGTCTATCTATGTTTCTATCTATCTGTCTAGCTCGGCTTATCTGTCTTTGTTTGCCTGCCTATGTGTGCCTGGAGTATAATATGAAACTCCTTGACTAATGGTGTTATGACAAGTGTCAGATAACACTGACAGCCCAATGACATTGATGAATGAATGTGCGCAGGGAACCCTCGCTTTGTTTTCACTGTATCTGTCTATCTATCTGTCCATCTGTCTATCTTTCTGTGTCTCTGTCTAGCTCTGCTTATCTGTCTTTCTGTCTGCCTGTGTGTGCCTGGAGTATATGAAACTCCTTGAAGAATGGTGTTATGACAAATGTCAGATAACACTGACAGCCCAATGACATTGATGAATGGGAGCAGGGAATCCTCTCCTTGTTTCCACTGTCTATCTGTCTGTCTGTCTAGCTCTGCTTATCTGTCTTTCCGTCTGCCTGTGTGTGTATATTTCCGTCTGCCTGTGTGTGTGTGTGTCTTTCCGTCTGCTTGTCTCAGTCTGAGTGCGGCTCGTAAGCCAACAGGTATTATACGCGATGCAGAAGTGACAATGTGACAATGCGTATTACTTGCCAGTCATGCGTATTATGTCTTATATATACAAGCATTATATAGGACTTTACCTGGAATTTTTGGGTTATCCTAGGTAATTTACACTATGTATAATAACTGTACTTATGTGTACATGTGAGAGAGATATTACAGATATATATAGATAGACAGATATAGACAGATACAGAGATATAGGACAGATAGATATAGACAGATATAGACAGAGATATAGACAGATATAGACAGAGATATAGACAGATATAGACAGAGATATAGACAGAGATATAGACAGATATAGACACAGAGACAGCCAGAGACAGCCAAAGCCAGCCTGCCGAATATATAAGAACATAAAAAAGAAGGAACACTGCTGAAGGCCTACTGGCCCATGCAAGGCAGGTCCATGTCACCCCCCAGCTTAGACCAATGACCCACCTAGTCAGGTCACATCCTCTGAAGGAAGGAGCACAGCATCAGACCTAGTAGCACAAGCTAGTCAGGTCCAACTCACACCCACCCACAGCCACTCATGTATTTATCGAACCTATTTTTACTTTCCTCTTATAAGGGGAGTGTTAATGCGACATGACATCAGTGAATCCATGGTGTTTGCCACATTATTTGCTCCAGCTGGCACTCAATTGAACTAGTGCTCCCACAAGGTACTAAGTGGTCCCAGATTTTTTAAATACTGCGCACACTGAGGGCGCAGACCCATTCTCTCATGTCTAGGCGACTCAGGCCAATTGCACTAAATTTGAAGGAATGAAAAATAAAACGTTGATCTACGTTCGGAGCAGTACGCGTACAAACGTATATCTACGTTTGGACAGTTTAAGGGTTAAACGCTACCAAAAACTAAGCTCATCGTCTGTTAATATTACCAAATCTATGAAAAGAACCCCACAACACAAATTTCTGTCTGCTTGTCTCAGAGAGTAGCTCATGAACCAACTGGTATTACGCAGATCACAAGCACATTATATCACTTTGTCTTGATTTTTTTTAGTTATCCTAGGTAATTTACACTATGTATAATTGTATAGGGGCTCTGGTGGTCTGGTGGCTAAAGCTCTCGCTTCACACGGCGAGGGCCTGGGTTCGATTCCCAGCCAGGGCAGAAACATTGGACGTGTTTCTTTACACCTGTTGTCTATGTTCCCCATCAGTAAAATGGGTACCTGGGTGTTAGTCGACTTGTGTGAGTCGCATCCTAGGACAATGACCTAATCTGCCCGAAATGCTCAGCATAACAAGGGACTTTCTATATAGTAGTATGTCACTGATGTCAGCTAGGCCTGTATACCATGTACAGTGGTACCTCGAGTTACGATATTTTTTCGTTCGAGAATGCTGTTCAAGTGCCATTACCAAACGAATTTATCCCCATAAGGAATAATGTAAAATAGACTAGTCCTTTTACACCCCTAAAAATATACTTACAAAAGCATTTAAAAAAATAAACTTACATAAATGGGCGATTTTGGGGACCATCGTAACTCGAGGTACCACTGTACATGTTTTTTTTTTTGTTGTTTTTTCAACAAGTCGGCCGTCTCCCACCGAGGCAGGGTGACCCAAAAAGAAAGAAAATCCCCAAAAAGAAACTACTTTCATCATCATTCAACACTATCACCACACACATACATAATCACTGTCTTTGCAGAGGAGCTCAGATACGACAGCTGAGAATTGTCCCTCCCAGCTGTCACTATCCCAGACCCCTCCTTTAAAGTGCAGGCATTGTACTTCCCATTTCCAGGACTCAAGTCCAACTAAATCAATTAACTGGTTTCCCTGAATCCCTTCACAAAATGTTACCCTGCTCACACTCCAACAGTTCGTCATGTCCCAAAAACCATTCGTCTCCATTCACTCCTATCTAACACGCTCACACATGTTTGCTGGAAGTCCAAGCCCCTCGCCCACAATACCTCCTTTACCCCTTCCCTCCAACCTTTTCTAGGACGACCCCTACCCCGCCTTCCTTCCCCTACAGATTTATACTTTGATCCATTCTCTCTAAATGACCAAACCACCTCAACAACCCCTCTTCAGCCCTCTGACAAATACTTTTAGTAACTCCACACCTTCTCCTAATTTCCACATTCCGAATTTTCTGCATAATATTTACACCACACATTGCCCTTAGACAGGACATCTCCACTGCCTCCAGCCTCCTCCTCGCTGCAGCATTTGCAACCCATGCTTCACACCCATATAAGTGTGTTGGTACGACTATACTCTCGTACATTCCCTTTTTTGCCTCCATGGATAACGTTTTTTTGTCTCCACAGATACCTCAACGCACCACTCACCTTTTTACTTCATCAATTCTATGGTTAACCTCATCCTTCATAAACCCATCCGCTGACACGTCAACTCCCAAATATCTGAAAACATTTACTTCTTCCATAATCCCTCTCTCCAATGTGATATCCAATTTTTCTTTATTTAAATCGTTTGATACCCGCATCACCTTACTCTTATCTATGTTCACTTTTAACTTTCTACCTTTACACACTCTCCCAAACTCGTCCACTAACCTTTGCAACTTTTCTTTAGAATCTCCCATAAGCACAGTATCATCAGCAAAAGTAACTGTGTCAACTCCCATTTTGCATTTAATTCTCCAAAATTTAATCCCACCCTCTCCCCAACACCCTAGCATTTACTTCTTTTACAACCCCATCTATAAATATATTAAACAACCATGGTGACATTACACATCCCTGTCTAAGACCTACTTTTACCGGGAAGTAATCTCCCTCTCTCCTACACACCCTAACCTGAGCCTCACTATCCTCATAAAAACTCTTTACAGCCTTCAGTAACTTACTACCTATTCCATACACTTGCAACATTTGCCACATTGCTCCCCTATCCACTCTATCATATGCCTTTTCTAAATCCATAAATGCAATAAAAACTTCTCTACCTTTATCTAAATACTGTTCACATATATGCTTCACTGTAAACACTTGATCTACACATCCCCTACCCACTCTAAAGCCTCCTTGCTCATCTGCAATCCTACTCTCTGTCTTACCTCTAATTCTTTCAATAATAACCCTGCCATACACTTTACCTGGTATACTCAGTAAACTTATTCCCCTATAATTTTTACACTCTCTTGTATCCCCCTTCCCTTTATATAAAGGAACTATACATGCTCTCTGCCAATCCCTAGGTACCTTCCCCTCTTTCATACATACATTTATACATACATTTATTATTACCATGTACATGTACTTGTAGTAAATAAAGATATTATTATTATTATTATTATTATTATTATTTTTATTATTATTATTATTTACGTATGTGTTCCTGTGAGATAGAGACAGATAGATACAGACAGACAGACAGAGATAGACAGCCAATCAGGTACCCAGCTGACCAGCCAGCTGCTGGCCAGCCAGGTGGCCAACCAGCTGCTTGCCAGATAGGTGGCCAGGCAGGCAGGCAGCCAGCTAGCCTGCCAGCCTGCCAGCCTGCCGACATCACTTTCCACTTTGAAGGGGAGTGTTAATATGACATGACATCAGTGAATCCTTGGTGTTTGCCGCAGTGTTTGCTCTAGCTGGCGCTCAATTTAACTGGTGCTCCGACAAGGTACTAAGTGGTCCCAGATTTTTTTAATATGGCGCACACAAAGTTTTAAGACCCATTCTATGCTGACCAGGCATCTCAGGCCAATCGTGCCAAATTTGGAGGCAGGAAAAATAAAACGTAAATATACGTTTGGGGCAGTAGCAGTACTAACATATATATACGTTTGGACCGTTTAAGGGTTAAATCTACCCCATACCTCTTCGGCCTCTTCATTATCTATTATCCTTCTCCTAACAGTTGCTTTCATTAGCTACCTCTAACTTTAATTTAATTTATAAAATTTATAAACTTTTACTTCTCTCTTACTCACTGCTGACATTCTTTTTGTACCCCATCTACTTCTTACTCTCATTACAGCTACAACTAAATAATGACCTGATATATCTGCTGTTCCTCTAAAAACATGCACATCCAGAAGTCTACCCATCAAAATTTATTTACTAATATATAGTCTAACAAACTACTGTCATTATGCCACATAACATACCTTGTGTGCTTATTTATCCCTTTTTTCTTAAAATATGTGTAACCTATTACGAAGCTTCAATCTGTACAAAAATCAAGTAACCACTTTTATTTTGAATTCATCACACAAAAAAATCAAAGACTTACCATATTTCTCAGATAATAAAATATTAATAATTGGTCATGGGTTTATGGTATCCCAATAATTGAATCAAATGTAATAAAAACCCATAAAACAGACCAGGAGTGTAGGGAGGCCTTACCTGACCTCAGAAAAAATCTAATATTTCCACTACTTTGAGATTAATTTCAAGTTACTTCTGGTCCTCAAACCAAACAAAGGCATCTCAATTTCAGTAGTATAACTTTCATTCTATTAAATTATATAAAAAAGCCAATAAAACCATAAAAACCATTCTAGAAAACACCTCAAAGTTCCTACTTTAAATCAAACACAAGGTTGGTTTTGCTTCTCCAATAATGCACAACGTGGAGCAAGATTTTTTATATGATGCACACGCACTACACAGGCCCATTTTTCTCATATCTAGGCCAAAATTTAGCACTCGCAGATTATCTAAGGGAGCCGAGCTCCAAACATCGATCTAAGTGAGGTTCTCTGGCATCAATGATTTAGATCTAACTGATGTTATAGGTAATACATATTTTAAGAAAAAGAGGATAAATAAGTACAGTCAACCCCCGGTTCTCGTTATTAATCCGTTCCAGAGGGCCCGTCGAACACTGATTTGGACGAACTCCGATTCTATTTTCCCCATAAGAAATAATGGAAATAAAATTAATCCATTCCAGACATCCAAAAGTATTAAAATAAAATATTTTTTTTACAACATATACACATTCAATGTACACACAATTTTATGAGAAATAAAGAAATAATAGTACAATAACATGTCATTTACATTTATTGAAGATTTGTTGATGTGTGGAAGACGGGAAGAGGGGAGAAGATGTAGTAGTATGCTAGTGTTTGGAAGGGGAATCCCCTTCCATTAACACTGCAGGTGGCAAGTTCTTTTCTGGGGTTACTGGCCTTTTTCTTTCAATGGCACTAGGACCAGCTTGAGAGTCACTGGACCCCTCTCTCACAAAAAATCTGTCCAGGGAGCTCTGCGTCTGGCGGTTCTTTAAAATGTCCCTAAAATGTGACAAGACATGGTCATTAAACATGTCGCATACACGGCCTGCAACAGCTTGGTTAGGGTGATAATCATCCATAAAGCCTTGCACATCAGCCCATTTGGCACAGATCTCCCTAATCCTTGAAGAAGGCACCTTCTTCCATCTCTGTTCCACCTCCTCCTCCTCCTCTGGACCATTTTCCTGAACTGTGGTCTGTTGTTGCTGTTGAAGCTCTTGCAGATCTTCAGTGGTTATCTCTTCATTGTGCTCCTCCACCAACTGTTCCACATCCTCGGTACAAACATCCAACCCCATGGACTTGCCCAGTTCCACAATTTCTTGCACAACAGGCTCAGGCTCAGGGTTCTGAGGCTCAGCTCCAAAACCTTCAAAATCCCTCTCTAGGACACAGTCTGACCACAATTTTATCCAGGCAGAGTTCAAAGTCCTGGTAGTCACTCCCTCCCAAGCCTTACCTATAAGGTTTACAAATGCAGGATATGGAAATGATCTTTCCAAAAGTCTTTTAGGCTCATATTCATGTCTACGGTCACATCAAAGCACTTTTGAAACATTGCTTTGGTGTAGAGTTTTTTAAAGTTGCAAATGACCTGCTGGTCCATGGGCTGGAGGAGAGGAGTGGTATTAGGGGGCAAGAACTTCACTTTGATGTACTTAAAGTCCACAATTTGCTCTGTCAAGTCTGGAGGATGACAAGGAGCATTGTCCATTATCAGGAGGCACTTAAGTGGCAAATTATTTTCCTCGAGATATTTCTTCACACTGGGGCCAAACACTTCATGGAACCAATAACAGAAAATGTCCCTAGTGACCCATGCCTTATTGTTAGACTTCCGCATCACACACAAATAAGACTTGGCGACACCGCATCTCTTAAACGCTTGGGAATTTTCAGAATGATACACCACTAAAGGCTTCACTTTAAAATCACCACTGGCGTTGGCACAAAGCATAAGAGTTAGCCTGTCTTTCATAGGCTTATGTCCTGGGAGTGCCTTTTCCTCCTATGTAATGAAGGTCCTGTTTGGCATTTTCTTCCAAAACAGGCCTGTTTTGTCACAATTAAACACTTGTTGGGGTTGGAATTGTTCAGCCTCTATGTACCCCTTGAATTCATTCACGTAATTTTCAGCCGCACTTTTGTCAGAACTGGCTGCCTTCCCATGCCTCACAACACTATGTATGCCACTTCACTTCTTAAATCTGTCAAACCAGCCTTTGCTGGCTTTAAATTCATTCACTTCAGCACTCGTTGCAGGCATTTTCTTAACGAGATCATCATGCAACTGCCTGGCTTTTTCACATATTATCGCCTGCGAAACACTATCTCCTGCTAATTGCTTCTCATTGATCCACAACAACAACAAAGTTTCCACTTGTTCCAGCACTTGAGATCTCTGTTTTGTGACCATACATGCACCTTTCGCAAAAACAGCGTCCTTGATTTTCTTTCTCTTGGCCATAATGGAAGAGATGGTTGAATGGGATTTGCCATAGAGCCTGGCCAGCTCAGTGATACGCACTCCACTTTCATATTTTGCTATCATCTCCTTCAATTCTACCGTATTTCTGACATTCTTTACCACAGGCTTGGCACTAGGAGCTTTCTTGGGGCCCATGGTGGCTTATTTAGCAGTTGCAAGCACTAAAAAGAGTGGAATAATGACAATATACAGTGGTACCCCGACTTACGATGTTATCATCTTACGTTATTTTCGATAACCGATATTTATAACGTAAGAAATTTGATTGTGACTTACGATGTTTGCTTCGTCTACCGACATTCGTACCGGACGTGTCCGCTTGGCGCCCAGCTGAGCGCGCACTCCAGGGATCGTCAGTGCTATTGTTTACAAGCGAGAGCGACCACCCACCCACACCCACGCATTCATACCAGTATATTGTCATTATTCCACTGTTTTTAGTGCTTGCAACTGCTAAATAAGCTACCATGGGTCCAAGGAAAGATCCTAGTGCTAAGCCTGTGGTAAAGAATGTGCAGGGAGTGAAGCATTTATGCAGGGAGTGTAGCAGGCATGCAGGGAGTGTAGCAGGCATGCAGGGAGTGTAGCAGGCATGCAGGGAGTGTAGCAGGGATGCAGGGAGTGTAGCAAAGATGCAGAGAGTGTAGCAGGGATGCAGGGAGTGTAGCAGGGATGCAGGGAGTGTAGCAGGGATGCAGGGAGTGTAGCAAGGATGCAGGGAGTGTAGCAAGGATGCAGGGAGTGTAGCAAGGATGCAGGGAGTGTAGTAGGCATGCAGGGAGTGTAGCATTCATGCAGGGAGTGTAGCAAAGATGCAGGGAGTGTAGCAAGGATGCAGGGAGTGTAGTAGGCATGCAGGGAGTGTAGCATTCATGCAGGGAGTGTAGCATTTATGCAGGGAGTGTAGCAGGCATGCAGGGAGTGTAGCAGGCATGCAGGGAGTGTAGCAGGGATGCAGGGAGTGTAGCAAGGATGCAGGGAGTGTAGCAAGGATGCAGAGAGTGTAGCAAGGATGCAGGGAGTGTAGCAGGGATGCAGGGAGTGTAGCAAGGATGCAGGGAGTGTAGCAAGGATGCAGGGAGTGTAGCAAGGATGCAGGGAGTGTAGTAGGCATGCAGGGAGTGTAGCATTCATGCAGGGAGTGTAGCAAAGATGCAGGGAGTGTAGCAAGGATGCAGGGAGTGTAGCAGGGATGCAGGGAGTGTAGCAAGGATGCAGGGAGTGTAGTAAGGATGCAGGGAGTGTAGCAAGGATGCAGGGAGTGTAGTAGGCATGCAGGGAGTGTAGCATTCATGCAGGGAGTGTAGCAAAGATGCAGGGAGTGTAGCAAGGATGCAGGGAGTGTAGCAAGGATGCAGGGAGTGTAGCAAGGATGCAGGGAGTGTAGTAGGCATGCAGGGAGTGTAGCATTCATGCAGGGAGTGTAGCATTCATGCAGGGAGTGTAGCATTCATGCAGGGAGTGTAGCATTCATGCAGGGAGTGTAGCATTCAAAGAAAAAGGCCAGTAACCCCAGAAAGAACTTGGTACCTGCAGTGTTAATGGAAGGATTCCCTTCCAAACACTAGCATACTACTCCACCTTCCCTCCTCCCGTCCTCCACACATCAACAACTCTTCAATAAATGTAAGTGACATGTTATTGTTCAATATTTGCATGTGTATTTAGGTATTCTTTATTAAATTTTGTATTATTTAATGTCAAAAAGTTCTAAAAAATATTTTATTTAACTACTTTTGGAAGTCTTGGACGGATTAAATTTATTTCCATTATTTCTTATGGGGAAAATTGATTCGTTTAACGATTGTTTCGCCTTAAAATATGCCCTCTCTGACGGATTAATATCGTAAGTCGGGGTACCACTGTACTGGTATGAATGCGTGGGTGGCGTGGGTGGTGGTCACTTGCTTGTAAACAATAGCACACTGAGTGCCCGGGCCCAGCTGGGCCACGTGTACGTGTCCGGCACGAATCGCCAATTCCGAGCAGATTCTTTAATACCGAGCCAAAATTCTCATTATAAAACCTGTCGAACACCGATTTGGACGACCTCCAACGCTGTCGAGCACCGGGGGTTGACTGTACGTATGTCTTCATCTGCTTCTCTCTTACCTACAGTCACAGTATTTCCATCTCTTAATAACTTCTCTGCCTTTTTTCATTAGATTAGATTTGTCAGTCACTTTAATATTCATTATACAGTGGACCCACGCCTAACGAGCAAAATTCATTCCAGAAGCCTGCTCAAGTGCCATTACCGAACGAATTTACTTCCTTAAGAAATAATGTCACGTAGGTTAGTCTATTTCAGACCCCCAAAAATACACTTCCACAAGCACTTACAATATTATACTTACATAATTGTACGATTTCCGGGGTGCTTGTTAGGCGGGGGTCCACTGTAATTTCTTTTTCATTGATACTATTAGAGATGGTTGACTGTGGATAACCATACTCATGAACAAATGCACTAATTCTAACTCCATGGTTTTTTTTTCCACAATTTCTTGCCTGATCTTCTGAGAAATTGCCAGTTTACTGTGCACTTTAGGGGACATGATGACTTTGTAACACAAAAAATGGCACAATTAAGGGTAAATAATCCAGAGTTTGTGTGCCAAACTGAAGTGGAAACAAACTGTAGTACAAATGCTGCTATGAGGCCTGGTCACAGACCGGGCCGCAGGGGCGTTGACCCCTGGAACTCTCTCCAGGTATTGGCTGCTAAGCCACCCCCACACAACCCCAATGATGCTCCTAATGGCTCAAACGCTACCCAAGTGGCAAGCATCACTGGTTGACTGAAGCCCACCCACGCACACCAACCATCACACATATCGTATCCCAAATTTATAGCATCTTCAACCCTTTGGGGGTCGACAAACCTTCTCGAAAACCTGTTCTCAGGGTTGAAAAATATTCGGAAAAAAAAAAATTATTTTTTCTTATAAAATGATAGTTTTTTATTCTAAA